>BOLG01001527.1:0-87500 GCA_016861445.1 Oryzias woworae
TCAGCTGACACTGTATGACCTTTCATATTGGACGGAAAGTTATTTTCTGATCATTTGTACAAGCTCCTTTATTAAAGAAATCAAATGTATTGTTTTGGAAATGAGTAGCTTATCATCCATTTCACCTACTTTAGTGGTAGCAGTGGTTCTGTCTGAAATAATGAAAGAGTGTATGTCTTTTTCTCATTCTAAATTTCCCAGATACACAGTGGTAAAACTTTCTGCCTTCTGTGTTATTATGCATAAATTGACACTTCTGGCCACGGCATAAAAGAAAAATAGAACCACAATGGACAGCTCATGCTGTGGTGCGGTCGGCTGCTTTTCTCTGAGGAAGGTTCAGTGGGACCTCATGACTAATTACAATAATTTTTGTATAATACACCACTGCTTTTTTGTCTGACTAGAAAGTATATTTTCAACATTACTGTGATTTTTAACTCTTTATTCACAACTCATCGCTCATGACAATCCATAGAGAAGGTTATGTATATTCATTTACTCTCATAGCTTTGACCTTTGACTCAGCTTCTTTTTTTTTCTTCACTGCAAAAGACTGACACAGAACAGATTCCCAAAATCTGCCAACTGAGGAAGGCCCAACCCGAGTGGGCACTTTTCTCTTTTCTATCTGAGCACCAGTACACTACTCAGGCTGTTAAAGATATTGAGAAAAAAACTCAGTGAATGTCATATACACAAGGTTTGTTTGACTTTACAGATTTTCAGGTTGGGAGGCAATTGTATTGGGGTAATAGACACACTTCATTTAGTGTTTTCCACATGATGGTCTCGCTGTGCTCAGTGTGTCTTACTTATTGTGGCCAAAATTCTAAAAGAAAAACCTTTTTAATGTGGCATCAGTTTCAACATTCAGTGGGAATGAAAAGCTGATTTTACCAGTAAGTCATTCCAAGTTCAACAGTCAAACATCCATGAACACACGACTTTGCTTCATGGACGAGCAGCATCAGCTGGTCATAGCTCCTTCAGGTTGGTAGTAGACAGTCAGGTGTTGCAGGTGATTTTGCTGAGTCTCAAAGTGTCATCAGCAGACTTGCATCAAGACACAGAACTACTATCAGAGTTTGTGACAGACCCAGGAGTGGAGCTCCGCCGGTGACAGACCACAACCACGACCAGTAAGGACCTCTGGTTTAGCAAACGCCACACAGCTGCAGGCCTGGTCACCAGATGTGAGGGGTACTAGGGTTTACAGACTAACTGCTTTACCTTTAAAGCAAAATGACAATTGTAGGTGCCTCTACTGACACCAACACACAGCTGGAATGTTTGCAGTACAAGACCATGTGACCTGGACAATGCAGCAATGTAGACCATTGATCATCCTGTTCATTGACGAGTGTTGGATCACCTTGCACAGAAGAGATGTCTTAGGTCTTCCATTATGCTTTATCTGGTTGTTTTGCCCAGCCCTTGTAGTTATTGGCCAATGACTGAAAAAATCTTTAATTACAAGCTTTTGTTTATAAAGCTGTGTTTTGAAACAGAAATGTCTGGTTGACACTCGAGTCAGACCAACTGACTTTTTCAGTCTAAATAGAGCCTAAGGCCTAAGCTTGTGAGTGAATTAAAGACAAATGATTGTAATTACACTGGCAATAATTTTGCCAATTTTTTTTCCTCTTTGTCAATATCAAAATTTAACCTCAGATATTTTTTTAGTGCACAGTCCATTCCTTTTTTCCACGCTCTCCAAATACTCTCTTTTTCCTCATCCTCTGATCTTTACTGCATTGATTTAATGTGTATAATCCAAGATGCACAACAAGTCCTTATGTAAGAACTGATGATTGTTCCTGTTATTACAATCTCTCTTAGTTGATTGGTCCTATTCCAGCAGCATCTATTTATGCGTACACACGTTTGTTCTTATCATTAGAGATCTAGTAAGTCAGAATCTTTGTGTTTTGTGGTTGCTTGACTCTTGTTTTTACTTTATGTGAAATTGTAGCCTTGATTTTTATACCAACAAAGTAGGCAGAGCTTGAAGAAGTTGTTCATCTGTGTCCTGATAAAAAGAAAGTAATGGGAAAAAAAGAAAAGGTAAGGGAAAAAGTTTCCACATACAGTGGGGATCAAAAATGTGGGAACCCCAGGTAAAATGTTACCTTATTGTACATAAAAAACTCAATTGAAAAATCTTCTAAAGGCATCAGTTTACAGATGAGACATTCTTTTAATACGTTTTTTTTTTTTTAAATGTCTTTAATTCCATCATTTACCCTTTCAAAATAACAGAAAACAAAGTAATGGTGTGTATAAAAGTTTGGGCACCCTGCAGAGTCAGTACCTTGTACTGCCCCCTTAGCAAGTCTCACAGCTTGTAAAGGCTTTTTGTAATGTAGGCTATAATTCGTCGATTATGCGTAAGTGTGTGTTCAAAAATTGAGGTCTGGAACGATTTTGAGGTTTTCCACCAAAAGATTTATTCCTGACACCAAAATATCTAATACATGAATTTAGGGTCTCCAGCTCTCCCTAGGAAAGCATCTAGCGGATGCTCTTCTCCGTGCACGAAGAATAGAGACATCCTTTTTCCCTTTGACCCAGAGTTTTATACACAATATGCAAAAAGAAGGTTGGATCAAAATAAGGTTGGATCTTCTCCCTGGAGATGCATTTTCCCACCGTCCGCCTTTTCCCATCCTTTCGCAGGTGGCTCTGTTCCTCGTTAACTCCTTATAGCTCTCCGTTCACTCCTGCCTGCACACATTTGTTTCAAAGCGGTGTACTCCTTATGTGAACTAACCTTGTATGCTGTGAGAAACTATCCTATCATTCATTCACACAATCATAAAAATGTCTGCAAAGTTTAAACCATGAAAAACCCTCTTGTTTAAGTATTCAATCTCTACCAAGTTTAGCACTTTTAACACTAAACTTTTATACTGGTTAATACTGAATTATTATGATACACACATACGTATAAGAGTCTCAATTCTTCTTTGAGGTTTCTTCATCCATTCTTCTTTCCAAAAGTCTTCCAGTTCTTTCAGATTTCTGGGATGTCTGTTCCACACTGCTGTTTTCAGGTCTATCCATAGATTTTCAATGATGTTGAGGTCAGGTGATTAGGAAGTTCACTGCAAAACCTTCAGTTTCTGTCTCTTAATGTAAGACAGTGTGGATTTGGAGGTGTGTTTAGGATCATTATCATTTGGAGAAACCATCCTCTCTTCAACTTTTTCATAGATGGAATCAAGTTAGTGTCCAACATTTGCTGAAATTTGGTGAATTCATTCTTCTTCTGCTGGTGAAATGTTTCCTGTGTCGTTGGCTGCAGTACATGATTGATCCACCCCCATGCTTAAGAGTTGGACAGAGGCTCTTTTCATTAAATTCTGGACTCTTTCATCTCCAAACGTACATTTGTTCATTGCAGCCAAAAAGTTCCATCTGAACCGGGTCGGTCCACAGAACTTGTTTCCAAAACGCATCAGGCTTGTTCAGATGTTCATTTGTGAACTTTAAACACTGAATTTTGTGGTGAGGACGTAGTAGAAGTTTTCTTCTGATGACTCTTCCATGAAGATCATATTTGTACAAGTATCTGTTGACAGTAGAACATTGCAGCACAACTCCAGAGTCTGCAGGTCTTTCTGGAGGGATGCTGCAGTCAAACGTGGGTTTTTTCTTGCTTTTCTCACAATCCTGTGAGCTGCTCTGTCTGAGATTTTACTTGCTCTTCCAGATCTTGTTTTAACTTCCACTGTTGCTGTTGACTGTCATTTCATTCTGAACAGAGGATATTGGCATCTGAAAACACTTTGCTATCTTCTTATAGCTTCTCCTGCTTTATGAGCATCAACTATTTTCAGTTTCATTGTTCTGGACAACTGCTTAGAAGAACCCACGATGCCGACTGTTGGGGCGAAGTCAGATGACTCAGATTATTTCAAATCTTTGAGATTAAAATCACCTGATCTTTGAAAACCATGACTGAACAATCCATGATACTGTCAGGTCTCAGCTTTTCCATAGGGGGCGAAACTTTTGCGCCGAAACTTTTGTGCACACCATTATTTTGTTTTCTGTTGTTTTGAAAGGGTAAATGATGGAAATAAAGACTTTTTTTATATATATAAAAATAATGTCTCATCTGTAAACTGATGCCTTTAGAAGATTTTTCAATCTTTCCTTGAGTTCTTTACGCACAGAAATAAAACATTTTACCTGGGGTGCCCAAACTTCCTATCCCAACTGTGGTCAATATTGAACGTCTTCCTGTGGCCATTTAAATCCAAAACCAACTTCTCTTTCATGTTTCATCAAAGAACCTCCATAGCAAAACAGATGATTCAGCCAAACCCCATGAATTCATTCAGAGGCTGACTAAACATCTTTGTTGTCACGGTTACCGGCATACATCTGCACTTTCTTCCATCTCCATCTGCTGCTGTCAGCCATCAGAGGACAAATTCTTTTGACCACACCCACAAACTTTACTGTTTCTCCTGAACATGCAAGCGGTTGCTTGGTAACAGTTGATGTGTAGCAAACTGATGTCAACACAGCAGCTCCCCTTTTTATTCAAAAAATGCTGTTGTCAAATTGTTGGAGAACGAGGTGTAGAGGTTCATGCAGACTGCACCCTCATATCTGGCTGCAGAGATGTCAGCATCTTCAGTCATGTTGGTGGTGGTGGTGGTGGTGGTCAGGGGGGGTGGAGTGTCAACACAAGCAACAAAAACAACCAGGAAACAAATACTAAAGCAGCTTATAGACACAGTGATGAGGAACACCACAGCAGGTTTAACGCTACTCCATAAACTTAAGAACTTTTCTATGACGTTTGTTCCAGACCTCCCATAATTGCATTTAAATCCATTTGTGCCCCTTTTAGGAAAATGCCCCAGTAGAAAAGTAAAAGTTGTCGTGAAAGGCCATCTTTCATACAAAAATTAGATTTATGGCTTAACCAGAAACAGCTCCTGGCATTCTTACATCAGTGCTGATTAAGTTTCTCCTCAGTCTGGTTCCAACTATTTTGTAAACCATTTCTTGATTAAAGGAAGAATGATGGTCTGCCTTGGTTACAAATTATTTGATTTAATTTTTCTTTCAGTTCTGAACATCATCCATCCATCAATTTCCTAAACTCGCTACAGCCTGTTCAGGACATCTTCCAGCTGCTATTGGGCAAAGGCCAGGGCACATCCTGGACTGGTTCGCCAAAGCAATTCTGATGATCAGACCTCCTGAATAGGCTGATTTTGACAATTTTTGTTTTCTAAGACTTAGAAATGACACCATGAACAAACACTTTTCAAAGTAAAGCTGTTTTTTTTTCTGAAACCTTTGGCTAAATGCATTTACTTTCCATACAAACAGATACATACAAGAATCATATAGGAATGATCTGGAGTAAATAGCTGCAAATTGCTTCATTATTTAACTCAATATTTGTGTTTTTGTGCCTAACATTTTTAAGACGGAAATGATAAATACCTTTTAAACACAACCGCATTTGTCCAAAAATATTGAAAGAGGTTTGGTTTGACGGTCCCATGCAACAATTTTCTTACATTTCTAAGATAATTTAAAAACAGTTTTTTAGATTTGACCTAAATAAAACATTAATAGCTGAACAGTTTAAATACACTTTTTCCCTTTGTGCATTTAGATACACCTTCCATTCATCTATTTCTACTCTTAAACATCCACCTGCTCATCCATTGCTCATCCATACTTTGTTCCTTCATTGCTTTACAGCTTCCCCCATCTGTCTGACCTGCCATCCATCAGCTTCACCCATTCTAATGCCTGCTCTGCCTCTTTTGTCGAGTTAATTTCCTTCTCCCCCTCATTTTCCATGTCTGTCTGTCGTGTGTATGTGTGTGTGTGCGTGTACGTGTGTGTGTGTGTGTGTGTATGTTTGCATGTGAGTGTGTGTGGTCTGACTAATATCTGGTGTCAGTCTGAGTCAGGGCATGACAGAGCCTCTAAAGACGGCAACATGAAAATAAAAGGTGCAAGTCATCCTAAATGGATATGGACAGAGGGCACAGAGCATGCTCAGTGTGAGTCTGTGCATAAGTGTGGGGCAGCAGGTTGAAGGAAAGGGTCAGTCCAACTTGCAGCTCACTAAAAAGAAACATGCTCTCACTGATTCCCAGATAGATGGGCTGGGAAGTTGTGTGTGCGTGTGTGTTTGCGTTTGTGTGTGAGTGTAGACTGTTTCCAGATTGATGCAGAGTCACAGAGACACTGAAGGATTTTCCCTGTTTCTTTTTTCTGAGTTGTCTGTATGCTGCTTTATGTTATTCAGAAAGAAGAATTCCTTTAAAGTGACACAATTTTTCTTATTTGAACTCAAATGAGCTCTAATTCTGAACAGGACATTGACTTGTCAACACCCTTACTTGTTAACACTTTCAAGACCCACTCCACTGAAAATAATCATGTTTGTATTTAAACATGTTCTTGTAGCATTTCTCTCTTGATATAGAACATTTATAAAGAATTTATGATTAAAACTGTGTTTCCAACTATTTCTTATTTCAATTTGCATTGAATGTAAAAACCGGATGCTTGAAAAAGTTCAGACTAAGGATTCAGTTACTGAAATGAGCCAAAGTCTCTCTTACTACTCTGATCCTCCGACTCCTTGTGAGCATTCATTCTCCTCGTCCGAGCGGCCTCTAGCTCATAATTGTCTGGCTGGATTGATCCAATATTTCTCACCATTATTTTTGTTAGTTTAGAGTAGTATAGTTTAGAACTATAAGCTTGTATGTACGCATGCAAACAGTGGGGCAGGGGACGGGGTTGCTCCGAACCAACAGTCCCCCCCACAAACCAGAATTGTATATCTAATAATGGGTTACTGCCGCTGGATATCAAATATGTATTAAAAAAGTCCATTTGATAATGGCTAAAATTGACACAGTCTTAAATATAAGACCACTGGGAATAATATTACAAAAGAACAAAATATGTCTGGAATGGGATTCAAGACCAGAGATGTAGCTGGTTACACCTAAAAAGCACACTGTTTGACCTCTTTGACTGTTTACTCAATGATTCAGCTGATTCTGATGCAGAGAAAAGCAACCTTTTATTTTGGCTTACCACCGCTAAGTGTAACGGTGCAAAGTGTCTTTTTATAGCGACAGAACCAGCTGATTTACCTTCACTGCGTAAACACTTCACTACTGTAAAGTGTTGCATATCAGTGCAAAGCTGCTTTTCTTTTGAAGTATGAATCACTGATGAAACCGAGTAACTCATTGAAATGTGGTCAGATGAATACAGGCTCATTAAAAAAAAGTTTCATGTGATACTTATTGCTTCTCATGCTAGTTTTCTGACAATCTATATGTCATTAACGTGTCAGAAGTGCCTTGCAGCAGGCCTCCACCGTCCCTTAGTAGCAGTAAGTGTTGTACCTCACATTGGTACAGACATTCAAAAATGATCAACAAAATATAAAGTTTGAATAGTGAACTTGTCATGTCTGCCCCGCTCCACCCCCTCATGGTAATCTTGTGCTGATACCTGTCACCTGTGACTGTGCCTATTTAAAGCTGCTCTTGCAACCAAGTCTTGCCAGAATGTCTCAGCTCAACAGCTACGTCTACCTGCTCCTGAGAAAACCTGCAAACTGTAAGGCCTGCTCATTCCACCTGACCTTCTTCTGCTCCTCTACTTACTCATTCAGCCCATTCCCCTTGTGCCTCTGTGAGTACCTCACCCCATTGCCAGTGGATTGGATTTCTGTTTTCCGGACACTCTTTCAGCCTTGGACCTGCCTTTTGGAGAACGGACAGTAACTCCCACACAGCTTCTGGAGTCCCTGCCTCCTTTCTCTGCTGTGCCTCCAGCTAACTCATCCTGACGGGAGACTTCCTCTCCGTTCCCCCAACCATCACTTCATCTCAATGAGTAGTCCTGCACCTCCTAGTGGCTGGAGGTCAAAACTACACTGACTCGCCTGTTCCTGCTTGTCACCTGCAGTTTCTAATAAAGTATTCTGTCATCTGCTCCTGGGTCTGCTCTCTTGTAGCTTGTCCTCAGAACCACCAAACCTCAGGGAAGCTGGAAAACCCAGGACCTAAGTAACTTTAAGCAACCTCAGTATTTTGAAGCAACCTGATGAATTTTGAGTGGATAATTACAAAAATGTATCATATGCATTTACAAAAACAATCCTTTGAGTAACCTCTTACATCCATTTGGTTTATTGAATAACGTTTACTAATTGTTATGTAATGATATGCAGCAGCATGACATTCATTGACACTTGCCCTGCATGCTTTTCCTCAGTTTGAATGAACAAAGGTCAATCCCAATATTTTAAAACTGTCCCTCAGGTAGAGTACACCAAATGAACTATTTGTGTTCCAAGATGACATCAGTTCTTTCAAAACCACAGGAGTTTGGTTTCAGGTCCCATTGAGACAGCACGGGCCTTAGATTGTGTAGCTTTGTGTGCATTGTGTGTTTGTGTTGGCTGTGAATCTTGTTCAGTCTGACATTAAGTGTCGTTCAGGTTGAGAAATGAATTACCCTGCAGGGTGGTAAGCACACTCATTCATCACTCCCTTACACACACATGCTCACACATACAAACACACACATACATACACATTAACTTGCAATAGTTCTTGTGTTGCAGCAGCCAGTCTGCAGAAAGACCATCACATTTTTTATCCTGAGCTACATTTTAGCCCAGATGCATGAACCTTGCACACAGGGAATTTCCAGTTTTATGAGGTTGAGATTTTAAAATTGTTGTGTAAATAGAAACATTAGAGTGTATTAGTTGTGCTACATTAACATTTACAAGCAAAAATATATCTTTAAAAATGTATCTTAGCTGTTTCTAGCACTGCCCTTCTCTGGACTGAGATGTCTGATATCTTTCCAGGGATCTGCTGTAGTCACTCCTCCAGTTTGGGGGTTTCAGCCCAGAGTGCTCCAATTATCACGAGCACCACTGTCACCTTCACCTTCCACGCCTTTCCGGTTCTTCTCTGAGTCCCTGGTTATTCTTCAGTTTCTCATGTTCCTCCTTCTTGTTCCTTCTTCTTCTTAACACAACAGCTTTCCTCTGTTCTTTATCCACCACTACAATGTCTGGTTGGTTCCATTACCATCATGTCCGTCTGTATCTGGAAGTCCCACAGGATCTTTGTTCTGTCATTCTCTACCACTTTCAGAGGTGTTTCCCATTTTAACTTTGGGGTTTCCAGTCCATATTCTGCACATGTGTTCCTGTATACTATTCCAGTCACTTTGTTGTGGCGTTCCATGTTTGCTTTCCAGGCCAGCATCTTACATCCAGCAGTTCTGTGCTGGATTGTTTCAGGCGCCTCTTTGTACACTTTGGGTCTTGTATGGTGTGGTAAATCTGAGCCTCTATTGCTCTGGTGCTCAGAGCTTGTCCCTGTGCTGTCAGGATGAGCACTTCTTTGCTGTCCTGTAGGTCAGCCTATTCTAACCATTGGTAGGACTTCTTAATATCAGCCACTTCAGTTATGGTCAGACTCAGGGAACTTTTTGTTATCTGACTTAGACACAAAATATTTAAAAAGTTATGCAGGTGTTAGTAACAGAAAATAAAATTGGCCTTTACTTGAATCTTTTTTCAGATGACAGAGGTGACTGGGTAATAGTGAACTCCAGCTTGCACAGCTATAAAGCAGGAAGACAATAAGACTGCAGAGCTGTAGGAATCCACAGTACAGGGCCATTTGTCTTTGTGTTGATGATATTGACAGCATGAGGGCCTGGTATGAGTCTTAAGAGAAAATCAATACTCGCAGTAAACAGGATTTATGTCCAAACTGTTTCTAACTAAACTGTGAATCTGCAAAATTGAGTATGTACTGCTCTGTGATTCCTCCTTGTTAACCTGGCTGTCTTGGCAGAGTTGCTTTGCTTTACAAAATGAATTACATCTTTGATGGTTTTTTTGTATTTATTGTTTGCTTAAGTCAATTGAACTCAATCATCTGGGCAACATCTAAACCTGTGTGTGTTATATATCCAACCGGCACTAAGACACTTGAATGACAAGTCAAGATGTAATTAGTCCATCCATCCATTTTCTGAACCTGCTTTGTTCCTTTGTGGGTCACGGGGCTGCTGGAGAAGGCAGGGTACAGCCTGGACATGTCGCCATTCTGTCGCAGGGTCCCAATCACACACCCATGCACACTCGCATTCACACCTAGGGACAGTATAGAGTAACCAATGAACCTATGAAGCATGTTTTCTGATGGTGAGAGGAAGCCGTCCTCTGAGGAGTCCTCAGAGAACACCAACACATGCACGGGGAGAACATGCAAACGCCACACAGAAAGATCCCCATTGGTGACACTGTTTCAGGTCCCCCAGCCAGGACTTGAACCGGGGGCCTTTCTTGCTGTCAAGACCACTAACCACTGCACCACCCTTGAGATGTAATTGATGAGAAATTAAATTGGTTCTGTTTGCAATGCCATTTTTATTGACAGTGTTTTCGCTGCAGTTACAAGCTGACTCTTTTGTCTTTAACAGATATTCCATTCCTTGTTTCCAACATTTGTCCTGCACCTGTCATCTATCTTTTTTTTTT
The DNA here is from genome assembly GCA_016861445.1 of Oryzias woworae. Classification (NCBI taxonomy): domain Eukaryota; kingdom Metazoa; phylum Chordata; class Actinopteri; order Beloniformes; family Adrianichthyidae; genus Oryzias; species Oryzias woworae. The sequence goes on from BOLG01001527.1 coordinate 10,586, forward strand.
TACCCCACTCACACCAGGAGCTCAGTCTTTCAGTCTGGTTCCACTACAACTATTGTTAGACTGACTTCTCAACCATACAAATACTGAAAAAGCTTTAAATTAACTCTTTTCTCCTCCTCTCAGCCTTTCAGTGGAACAGCAGACATGTACTGAACAAGCTCAAGTATATTAGGCTGAGTCTGAGAACCTGCATTCATGCTGGAGCTTACATTTGGTTTCAGTTTCCAGAAAACACTTTTTTTCAATCACAGTTTGAATCTCTAACATTACCAGGATTGTGAACACCAGATTATCTTGTTTTTTCCAATAGATTTTACCAATAAGTTCTCAAGGAGTTCCCTTTTTGTATAATTGTTTAAATGGATGATTGGTGACTTCATTCATGATATAAGTCCATTGTGTGAAATGGGTTGAGCACTCTTAGCTACATTTAACACACATTCTAACTTTTCCAGAATTTCTGCTCTAAATGAAAGACGCAGCAAAACATTGACTCAAGAAAGCAGTTTTACACACATCTGTCCATAGCAATTGTAGATGTCTTCAAGGTAAGAACAATCAGTAACTAACCTGCTAAACCCATGTTGTTGGTAGTTAATGCCTTATCGCAACTGTCCTCATAGGTGGATATGGGCTGTCTGTGAGTGAAGAATTGACAAACTGGTGCAGGGCATGCTGGTGGCCTACACAAAATATCAAGATTGTAGACCACACGTTGAGCCCATGAAATCAATGTGTTTGCACACATTTTTTTTCTATGGGTATGCTGCTGGTAACAGGTCATGGCAAACAATAGTAAGGGTGATGTAGGTTTTTAAATAACCTCAAATCATGCGCACTGCACAAAGGGCTCGAGTGCAGTTCCAGTGGTAAATGAGCCACCTGTAAAGAGCCTGACTGATAGAAATTAGACCATAAGTGTTCTTTGTATAGGTGTCCTACAGACACATGTCACATGGACACCCCGTCCATGCACATTTGTGTGGGGTCAGTAAAAGGCCAGTACTTGCACCTGACTACTGAATAGAGTGTGGCTTAAGGGCACGGCAAAGGGCATAACACCTCCCACACATGTGACAATGGTACGTTCAATTTTCATGATGTCCCTTAAGGTGGATGTCCAAGCCTCAAAGGAACTGCTAGACAAACCTGCGTTCACCCTAAAGTGCCACTCCTTTCTACAACCTACAATGCATTTACAAAGCACCTGTACAGGTGTCACATGCGTAGTCACATGCACCAGTATGGGTCATGTAACTAAGACTTAACAGACCTCCAAACTCATTCATCTGAAAGATTTCAGATGAGAGATGAACTGGAAATTTGCATTAACACACCTAAAACACACTCCATGTAAAAGAGACCAAGAAGAAAGCTTCTGATTCTTTTTCCAGCAACATGAACATCTTTCTTTATTTTCCCCCTAAGGTCATTTACATGGGCATGCTCAAATTCCACCCGCACCAGCTAGTTTTAATGCCCTGATTTCAAAATAGAGCTGTCAGGATTTTACATTCTTGCCCATTTTTGATTCTCCTGGATTCCTGTACACTGATTTTGTTCATGCTGCTCTTCTGTGTTCCCCACTATATATTGCTCATTCACAGCTTACCTATGTGCCAATTTGTTATAGTTGTTCTTTACATTCCTTCCTTCTTAATTCAAGTCCATGTCAAGTTCTTGTTTTGACCATTGATCAAGCCTCTTCTTTATTTTCCTCTGTTAGGTTATCATATAGACTGTTGTTTTAATTACAATCAAAAACATCATAGATATCGTCCTCTTTCTCTTCTTCTCCTTTCGGCTTACCCCTTCAGGGGTCATCACAGTGAATCCGCTTCCTCCATCTAACCCTTTTTTTGTGTTGCTACTTTGGCTTTCCCAACTTATTCCAGGGTATCACTTGTCCATCTCCATTCCACTACAGGTTCCCTAAATGTTCACGTTCATTCAGTCTTTGACCTGTTATTTACATGAAGTTGACACAAACTCAACCGTTGCTGGTTCTTGAAGGTCCTCAACAGCCTTGACTGACCACAGAATAACTGACCTGTTGAGATGAATTGTTGACTCATCTTGTACAACTAGGTAATTAATTCGTGACTTGTTTAACAAGATATTTTAAGATTCATCAACAAACTTTCCTTTGAAGTGCTCTTGGCTGGAGAGTTTGCAGATGTTTCTTCTCTGCTGATGTTGCAAACATGCTGCTGTAACTTTCAAATTGAGTGGATTCAAATTCACCATTGGATGGGTTGTGTGGAGAAAGCATGAGTGGACTTTTTGTTCAGCTGAAACTCAGCACCCATCACCCCCTCCTCACTGTTCGCTCCATTTAGCTGAAGCCACCAGCTACATGAATACTCCCGAGCAAGCAGGAGCTCTGCCAGCAGCTCCATTACCAGCTGCCCTCTGCCTGCTCTACATCCATCTCACCCGTGATGCTTCTCTCCTCCTTGTTCATATCTCTGATCTCCTGACTTCATATACTAAATCAGTAAACAGCTTAAGGGTTCAGCTTTAAGTAAAATTTGAAAAATGCAGCTTCAATTGGAGTAAGGAGTTTCTTTTTTCCTCATTTATATGTGTGAGATGCAGACCTGATGCTGAGTAATGAAACTTGTCTTCCATTATTTTGCTCATGAATGCATCTTTTTTTTTCCAATTATGTGACCTTTGCGTGACGTTTCTGTCTCAGTTTCATAATCTTTGACAATGACATACATGAGAACACCTGTTGGTTGCAGTGATAACTTAGAGAGTTGAGGCTGACTGAATATTTTCATACAGATAAGGAGGAGACCTAAGAGAATGCTGCTTTTGCTATTCTTTGATTCATTTTACTCGTGTAGTTTTCTGTTTAAAGTCCCAGTTCAACCATCTTTTGAACTACTGTTAAAGCGCTCCCAGTGGTTTTTTTGAATATGATGATGCTGTTTTTAGGTAAAGTAAAAAACCTGTGTCATTTTCTAGGACATAGTTTCTGTAGAGCGGAAGGAGTTTGTTAGAACTCTCGAGAACAACTCTATAGTTGTGGGGCGAGACTGTTGGCACCGAAGTAAGCCTCCACTAATATCCCATTATTCCTCTGTTTACACTCTCCTGTTAGCTTACAGCCCCTCACAACCCCAAACTAACACCAGCAATCCAACAAAAATGGTGATTAACATTGAAGCATACAGCCGTACAGTTCTAAGCCATATACCAGGTCAGACGAGGAAAACAAAGATGTACATGGATCTCTTTGTCAGCAAGTGGATGCATCAGAATGAAGTGGAGCAAGGAGACTTTGACCCACCCAGTGTATTTTTTATGTAACAAATACAATCTTTTTAAAACAGCATTTTTTTCGTCTGCTCCTGATTCACAAGTTGAATATGGAAATTCTCAGAAATGCAGTCTTAATATTTTCTTAATACATGTCATCCATCATGAGAAAAACGCAACAAAAACATGTTAAAACACATTTTCTAAGTAGATCATTAAAATGTTGTTAATTCACATTTAAGGAAGCATTAGAAAGTCAGGTTGCAGCAGCAGAAGTTTACAGCCACTCCTTAAACATTTATTCTGTTTTTGATCTAATGCTCCCCTAAAATCTATAATCTCAGAATGCTCCCAAACTTTTTTTTGAGAAGCCTTCTACTTTCCAAACCAGAGTTCTGATGATGAACATTTTCCTTCATTCAAGCTGTGATTTAGGCAAACAGTTCTCACTCTCGACACTTGTGTTTCTGACTAATGACACCATGGGGTATGCATCTCTCCAACACATTTTTCACTTGAATTTCTTTTTTTTCCTCCTGCAGCTGCTCCTCCCCAGTTAGAAGGGGAGTTTTTTCTGCGGCTCCCTGTTGGCTGATTATGAGAACAAAGTCCCGCCTCCTCCTCTTCTTCTCTCCCTCTGCGCTTCAGAGTGAGGGAGGAGGAAGAGGGTGAGTGAAAGTGGAGAGGCAGGCAGTCAGACGTGTTGCAACAGATGGCCTTAGCAACAACGGCTCAGCAGCTGTTGCAACGAGGAACTCTGCTGGACTGAGAGGTAAAGGAAAGGAGGGAAGCGAAGAGGCAGGTCTGCCCAGGACTCTGCCCTGTCTTTCGTCTGCAGTCTTCCTTTACAGAATGAAAAGTACAACATGTGAGAGTGAGCAGAAGTTTCTCTGGGTTTTTTTTGAATTGCCAAAAGAAGCAACAATTGCATGAAGATCCAAGAGTCCATTGTCCAGCCCCCCCTTCTTCTTTGCCACCAGCTGGGTGTCAAAGAGGGGAACACCTGCTGGGAGACGAGAGAAGCTGAAGGAGGCCACCGAAGGTACAGTGAGACAGAGAGACGGTGTGTTTGCACTTGTCAGTCTTGTCTGCAGCAGCAGATTGTTTCACGTGTTGCTTCAGTTTGTGTGTTTATTGCTTCCTGCTCTCAATGCACGTCAGAGTGTGTTTGAGCTGCATAACACTGAGGTCAGTCAGGAGAAGGAGGGAGGACAGAATGAGGAGAGATGGATGGAGGAAGGGAGGAAAGTAGGGGAGTGGGAGAGGAAAGCAAGCAGTTCCACCCAGTTCTCCTCACATTAGAAAAATAATTAGATTTTTTTTTTATTTTTGACAAAGGTCTTCTGTGGCAAACATGCACACACACTTATGCTGGACTTTCTATCTTTATGAGGACTTTGTTTTGGCATTATACATTTCTAAACTCTCACTCTAAGTCTACCATGACAAAATTCTGACTTTCCCTCTAATAACCAGGTTTTGACTGTCATAAAGAGAATTTTCTATTGTAAAGTGTGAAGCGTTCTAAGTCTGGCCCTCCAGACATGTAAAACATGTAAACTAAACCGTGAAACTTGCTTTGAAAAAAATAATTGCTGCTGTATTATGAAATGGTTCTGTGTTCCATAGTTCAGAGACATGACTCATCAAATTTGTTTTTGCCCATGTGTTCACAATTTACAAACACCAGAGACAGAATACATTTCTGCAGGTGGATTTCTTAAACTGATGTTTAGAAACAAGGACTGCTTCATCCAAGTGTAGACCAGACGTTTGACTGTAAGACAGGAAATAGCATCAGTTGGCACAATTAGGTACCAGGAGAAAGTAGCTGGCATTTTTACACGCAGGAGAGTTGGCAAGTTTTTATTATTATAAGTCGTCTCTCATTTTATCAAGCTGCTTCTGCCTTTTGAAAGTTCAGTGCTGAGTGTCAGCAGCCTTTGTCATGGTAATGTATGAAAGCTGATTTCACTGGCAGCGATTGGTGCATTTATATGTGTGAAAGGGCCAACATCCTGTGTTCGGGTACATTTGATTTCAAAAGTGCTTGTTTGCTGTGACTGCTCTCGTTTTGTTCTCGGGCACAGCACTCTGGGCCTGCTTCCAGAGGTGCGCTTCGGCACTGTTCTCTTTCACAGTTGTGCTGTGAGTAAAAACTGAACCAGACTTCTTGGGTAAAGTCAATTTTAACTTGATAACCCAATTTGGGTGTAGGGAAACCAGCTTGGTCATGAGATGGTTACGTGTACATGGAACTTAAAAATAGTGGATAATCAGGAGGATTTAATAAACGACATCAAAGGATGATGCTGCTTACTCAACTCGGGTAGAAAATGCATGTCTTTCAGACCAACTCTGACTCAACATCTGAATGAGTCAGACTTCAGGTCAAATGTAGATGCCTTTTACACCTTTGTGTCTAAAGAAAACGTGCTGAGCTGCAGATTGTTAAATAACAGAAGGTGTTGAATGAAACCACGATGTTAGACAATGTTGTACCTGTGAACATTTATTCTAAACATGAACTTTTATGAAGACGTGGATTTTTTTAATGCTGTCAAGCTGACTAAATCTAAATAGGTAAAGAAGTAGACATAATGATGTCCCAGCTCGATCATAAGCTGTACGCTTTTTAACCTTTTAGCAGTGAAGCGCTAGAGCAGCTGCCTAAACTTCTTTTTTGTGTCTTTGGTTTAAAGAAGTCAGAACTTGTTCTGTTGGTTAGTTTTACCCTTTTTAATGTCACAGTCATGTAAGCAGGCAAGAACCGAGATGCAGAGAAAAACCACAGACAAAGGTGTAACAAGGTTCAAACAAAATTACTAACAAAATCACAACCCAAACCATCACAGGACAAGCTGAAGGTTGCAAAGGCGTCCCTTTAAAAACGAATGATTAAAAAAAGTGCAGTGACCTGTGAGTGCTCCACAGGATCCACCAGTGGAGTCACAGCAAGAGTAAAACTGAGAAAATTCAACAGCTAAACAACTTTCAATAAGCAGAACATGATATTTTCAAAACACCGACAACTATCAAGATTTTACATAGTTTACAATAGTTTACATTCAATAATGTTCAGTTTATAAAACAGTGTTTAAAGAGAAGAAGAAAAGAAACAACTTGACAGATTTTTTAACTTTAAAAGATAAATTCTGAAATTAATCTTGAACACAATAAAAGACAGTAATTACCAAAGAGTGTTAGGCCTTGCTATTTACTTTTCTATTTCTAAACATGTCCGTGTCACAAATCTTGTGGTATTTTTATGGTGCTTACACACTGAACACGATTTGTGCGGCGGAGACGACCAGTTTGAAAGTTAAGTCAGTGGTTTAGCTGCGATCTGAGGTTCTCAGGCGCGAATTGAGTGACCAGTGACGTGTGAAGGCCTAGAAACAGCGTGATTGGAGTGGCGGACAAAAATCTGAACTCTGGGGAGGTGGCCACTTCCCATCAACTAATCAGGAACTTTTGGCATGTGACATTTTCAGTAACAGCGGGTGGAATACATATCCAATGTGATTGATCAGATTTCCTGAACTTCCATTTATTCTCTTAACCCACTGCATCCCTTTTGGGGCAGCGGGGTTTCCTGAACCTGTCCTCCACAGGGCCCGTGGAGCTGAAGCAGTCACACTCGCTATGTCGGCTACTGGGAGCAGGCCTGGCCCTGGGCTGCATGGTGCCCTTGGCGAAAAAGGATTTTTGCCTCACCCTGCCGCCGCCCACGCTTACACACACACATTCCCACAACACCCCTACCACAAAAACAATGTAACTGTCTGGAATATGTGGCTATAAGATTGTCTTTACTTTAACTCTCAAAACTTGAATAATAAGCAGTTATGTTTATTGTTGAAAGAAAAACCTGATCCCAGAGCAGAATTCGTTTTGACAAGCTTTGCAGTGGAAGTTCAAAGAACAAACAGCTGCGCCACTGTATGACTTCCAAAATAGGAAATGGTAGGTTTAAATAGAGTCATCTCCAGAGTAAAAGGTTCTCTGTTATCAATGGTTTATATTATTATATAGAAAATATCTGCTCCGAGTCCCAGGAAGAAGCAGACTTACACTGCCATGATCTGGATGAATATCTTGCTCCATCCACGTGTAGTTCCCCTACAATAAAACTCTTCTCTATGGGTTTTTTTTCCCATAAAGATTTTTTTTTAATATATTTTGAATATAAAAATGATCATTTCCATCAGTCACACTCTGGACTCTCACCCCAGCTCTTTTCTGAATCAGGTGTTTTTCATGTGATTAAATGCTTGTAAATATTTTTTCATGGCATCCCATGATGACAGACCCATTATAAAACTAGTTCTTTTTTCTGTTTGCAACCATTTCAATGAACTCTTTAGACTCAGTGTTAGGAACTTATGGCAACATGAAGCATGGCTCCCAAAGTCTGGCTTTGGATCAGATCAGATCACATTTTTTCAGCCGCGTTCTGAGCTTTCTGGTGTTCTGACGCTTTGCACCACCATGGCACATCTAGATGTAAAGCTAGACTTCTCTACCTTTCTAAATAGTTTCAATTAATTTTCAAGTGAAAAAATATGTTATTTATATATAAATATGTAAATTTAAATATGTAACTCGATATGTTTTCCCAACATCTCAGATTATCCATAGCTGTGCCATTGTCATGTCTGGGATGAGTCTGCTTGACTGAAAGGCGATAATAGTAACTCAATGCTTCTTCATGGTTTGTGCATGAAGCCTTCCTGTTATTCGACAAGTCCTTTCTTCTGCATTTTGTTGAAAGAAATGAAAACATGAGCATGTCACTGGAGGACTGCTTTCCACATCACTACTGTGCTTTTTCCATGACACAGTGTGAGTGTATGCAGCTTACTATGTGTGACTGTGAGTCTGACATTGCTGCCTGGAGGTGCCTCCCCTCCCTGCTGACCTTTGACCTGACGACCTATGACCTGCTGATGTTCTCTGCTGTTTCTGCAGTTTCCATGTTGCCGCGCTAACAGCTCACAGCTCTATGTCATGTGACAGTTTGTCCACGTGCTCCTAGAATTAGTTCAGCTTATCGGTTTTAGACTCTTTTGTGAGCAGAAAAACAAATCATGACAATGGAAATTGTGTTGCAAAATGTGTCTAATTAGAAACTAAATATATATATATACCTATTTATTTATGGAGGAAAGATAGATGTTACTTAATACGAAGGGAACATAACATAAAGTGTCACATGAAATACTTTTTCTTTAAAGATTCAAAACATGGTTTTGTGAAACTAAACGACTAATTGTACTTGTGAAGATGCTGCTCTTGTTTTTTTTAGTTCTGTTTTTGTTGTGCCCTGGAGGCATTCCTTCCCCCTCGTCAAGCGACGGCACCTGTTCCTAATCATCTCCACCTGATCTTCATCACCATGGCTTTTTAAGCAGTATCAAACCTCCAGCCATTGTCAGATCATTATGCTGCTTGTGTGTCTGTCTGCCAGCCAGCCAGACATCCGCTCTGTCAGCTCACCTGTCTACCAGCCAGACATCCGCTCTGTCAGCTCACCTGCCAGCCAGCCAGACATCCGCTCTGTCAGCTCACCTGCCAGCCAGCCAGACATCCGCTCTGTCAGCTCACATGCCAGCCAGCCAGACATCCGCTCTGTCAGCTCACTGCCAGCCAGCCAGACATCCACTCTGTCAGCTCACCTGTCTGCAGCCAGCCATCCGCTCTGTCAAGCTCACCTGTCTGCCAGCCAGCCATCCCGCTCTGTCAGCTCACCGTGTCCTGCCAGCCAGCCATCCGCTCTGTCAGCTCACTCTGCCAGCCAGCCATCCTCTGTCAGCTCCACCGTGCCTGCCAGCCAGCCATCCAGCCGCTCTGTCAGCTCACCTGTCTGCCAGCCAGCAGCCATCCGCTCTGTCAGCTCACCTTCTGTCCTGCCAGCCCAGCCATCCGCTCTGTCAGCTCACCTGTCTGCCCAGCCAGCCATCCGCTCTGTCAGCTCACCTGTCTGCCCAGCCAGCCATCCGCTCTTTCAGCTCACCTGTCTGCCAGCCAGCCACCTTCCGCTCTGTCAGCTCACCTGTCTGCCAGCCAGCCAGCATCCGCTCTGTCAGCTCACCTGTCTGCCAGCCAAGCCAGCCATCCGCTCTGTCAGCTTCACCTGTCTGCCAGCCAGCCAGCATCCGCTCTGTCAGCTCACCTGTCTGCCAGCCAGCAGCCATCCGATCTGTCAGCTCACCTGTTCTGCCAGCCAGCCAGCCATCCGCTCTGTCAGCTCACCTGGCTGCCAGCCAAGCCAGCCATCCGCTCTGTCAGCTCACCTGTCTGCCACCACCAGCCATCCGCTCTGTCAGCTCCCCTGTTCTGCCAGCCAGCCAGCCATCCGCTCTGTCAGCTCACCTGTCTGGCCAGCCAGCCATCCGCTCCTGTCAGCTCACCTGTCTGCCAGCCAGCCATCCGCTCTGTCAGCTCACCTGTCTGCCAGCCAGCCAGCCATCCGCTCTGTCAGCTCACCTGTCTGCCGCAGCCAGCCATCCGCCTCTCTGTCGCTCACCCTGTCTGCCAGCCAGCCAGCCATCCGCTCTGTCAGCTCACCTGTCTGCCAGCCAGCCAGCCATCCGCTCTGTCCTGCACCTGTCGACAGCCAGCCAGCCATCCGCGTCTGTCAGCTCACCGTTCTGACAGCCAGCCAGCCCACTCCATCAGCTAAGCTTGCCTGCCTACCTGCCTGCTCTGTCATCCTGCTCCACTATTCGCCTAATCAATAAACATAACCTTCTCATCTAGTAAAACGTGTAAGCTCTTGGGTTCCACCCACCTCCTTGTTTACAACAGTTTTCTTGGTTTGGGTTTTTTACCCTGTCTCACTCATACCAAGTTACAAGTTGTCAATCATCCTCAGCTTCTTTTATTTATTCATTTATCTTCAGTGTATTTAAGTGCCTGCTTTTAGGTGAATCTGGGTCACCTTTTTTGTCACACTTGTTTCTCACTTTGTCTAAATTTGTTCTTATTTGTGTTTAAGTTTATTTATTAAATATTAAATTTACAGCAGGCTAGGAAAATCTTTTTTAATCACAAACACTAACAATTTCTTTCAGTACCTGAGGATCCACCAGTGCAGCTGGTAGATTGAGGTTTCCTCAGGATTTTACTGAAAAAAAAAGTTCTGCTAAACAATTTCATCTGTCCGTGCACTTTTGTCTTGTCCGGTGTATATAGTGTACAGAGCTTTATATAATGTACGAGCTGTTGTTTTTTTCTGACAACAACCCTGTATTTTCAATATATATATTTAGGAATACCTAAATAGGTTTACTCAATTTTCTGCTCCTGCACCATTTATTTATATAGTTTATATATATATATAGTTTATATAGCGTGAAAGACTCCCTCCAATCGAAAATTGTGTTTTCTACATGTTGTTGCATTTTTTTCATGATAGAGGACGCATACAAAGAAGATTAGAATTAAAACTGCATTTTTGATGCAGTACGTTATTCAAATTGTAATGGATCAGGAGGAAAAATGACATTTGAAAAAGTTTGTAGTTGCTACTTACCGTCTACATTTGACAGACCACAAACTCACTGCTCCCCTTCTTTCTGATGCATCCACTTGCAGACAAATAGATGCATGTTTTTGGCCTAAAAACTGGCATTATCATAATTAGAAGACCACTGGGAACGTTTTCACAAAAAGTCAAAAGATGATCGTAGAGAGACTTTTGGTGTAAAATGGTAAATGTCATACACTTTCGTAGCTCTTTACTACCTTCTAAGAAGGCTCAAAGCGCTTTACAGTGACAGTCCCATTCACATATTCACACCATGATGGCAGCTCAGTTCCCTAACACTGGCGCCAATCAATAACCAGCAGGAGCAATGTGGGATTCAGTGTCTTGCCCAAGGGCACTTGGACACATAGGTACACAGGGCGGGAAGAAAACCTGCAACCTTCTGTCCAAAGTTTGACTGAACTGCCTTTGTATAAGTTTCACTGAATTCCGTAAGTGCTTCTGACTTTGCCAGACTATCTTTACAGATTAGTTACTTCTATTTTAACGTGATTGTTTCCTATGAAAGAAATATAGTTCCAACAGAATCCAACTCTTTTTTTGACGCTGAATTTTTAACACTGCATGTTGAGGCGCAGTATTAGTTATCAATCAGCCAAACATTTCACCCAGTTGAGAAGTTAAAGAAATAAAACAAAAATGAAATGTCTATCAATTTGTACTTTGCATTCAGTTACAATCTCTGTTTAAGAAAAAAAACCTCCTCTAGCTAACTCTTACTTCTTATTACTGTTGCTAATGGTGTCATGTGACCATAGGCGCTTAGTTTGATAGGCTTCACTCGATTCGAACTGGTGCTGATTACTTTGGTCTGGGTCATAAAGAGTTCACCACATTTTGCAAGCAAGCTTTTGCTGGTGAACTTTTGGCAGTTTAATTAGTTTTTTCTGGCACAATTAAAGTAAGAAATATAAATTAATATACACAATTATGCAAAGTAAAAATGTAGTGTCAAAAAAAGAGTTGGATTCTGTTTGAACTATATTTCTTCCATAGTATCCTGAGAATAACCAAGACAACAAAAGAATCCTGTACTTATGTCATTGTCTCAGCATTAGACGACCTACTGTTAAAATAATAACATTTTTTCTCAATTACGTAGAGCACAAAGCCAAGTCTACTTTTCCTCCATCCGTCTGTAATATCAACAGAAATAGAAACAGACTTTGACTATAACTTAATACAAGCAAAAAGAATGGTTTTAAAATCATACATTGTGTTTACAAATGCCTCATCTTCAGCTCTTTGCAACAAGCTGAGTGAACTTCTGACACTGCAGACATGAAACTAATTGTCACAGTATGCTGAGGAACTCCTGTTCAATGTGGCTGCAGGGGCTGTGTAATCTTTATTATATAAAATAAAATTTATTATTCTCAGGAAAATCCAGTGAAAGCAAAAACCTCCTTTTTATAGACACCTGGGTCATTTCACACTTGGAATCAGAAGCTAGTAAGTCATACTCCCACATAACCACCGTGAGAAAATGAGGTCAAGAGGTCACAATATTGGAGAACAAAGGTGGCACAAGCATGTGCTGTGGTTTAATTCTGCAGGTCTTAGGACTTAAACTAACAACTCCCGAGCTACAACCACACAAGATACATTTTGGCACAATTCAACATCAGTCATATTTTATATGAATGAGCAAATTCTGATTAAGGCTGATTAAGCAGCGCAGAACTGAATGAAAACCTCATCCAATTGTCTTTAAATTTCGGATTAGACAAAAACAGCATGTTTAGATGTGTAGGGAGTTTCAGGTTAGATTAAGGCTCAGCTGGAGGAAATACAAACATGGTTGTCAGCTGATTCAGCCGAGTCCAAAGTCAATGCTGTGGCAACACAGCTGGGTGACCCTTTGAGCTCATTACAGCGTGCCGAGACCACACAAGCTATGGCAACTTTAAAACTTTCTAAAGGCTTAAGCATTTCGAAAAAGACAACTGTTTGGGAATTTTCAGAATGATTAAGGAACAAAAGACATCTTGGAACTGCCCCGCTGCCCTGCTGATAGAAGAGTGAAAGGAGAGGATGCTTTGTTGGACAATACATGTGCTGAAGCATTTTTACTGTCCTGACAACAAAGGACCTTATAGGACTGAAAAGTCACACTACACCACAAATATTGTGTACACGCTGGGCATGCCTGGAACACAGATTCATGTGTGTTTACATAGTCATTTCATTGAGTGTGGCGGCTCAAATGAGCGTTTTTGAGCCCTGTCTAAATGTAGAATCAGTCTGACCTGATTGGTGGCATTCTTCCCATCACTTACTGAATTAATTAATTAATCAATGCTCCCATTCATTTCGTTGTAGAATGTAGTTTACAAGAGTAACACTTAGTATCAAATCTCCCATGTGAATGTCAGTGAATTTTTAAAGCCTTAGTTATGAATCTGCCTTTTTTTAGCCAAAATCAAATAACCTTTTTTGGTCATTTTATTGAACATAGTTTCTGCAGAACAGCAGGAGTTCATCAGAAATTCACCCCTGAGTTGTGGGTGGGATTGTTGACGCAGAGTAAACCTGCACTGATTACCCATCAACCCTTTGTTTGCACACTCACACTAGCTTACAACCTCTCACACCTAGAACCTAACCTAACCTAAAAGGGCGAGCATTATCAGGGCTTTGCAGTAGTACCGTTTGATCTGGATTCCAGCTCAGACCAGGAAAAAAAAACATACATGGATCTATTTGTCTGCAAGTGGATGCATCAGAACGGAGCGGGACAGGGAGGTTGTGCATTGCCAATTGTGCTTTCTATAAAACAGCTACAAGTTTTCAAATGGCCTTTTCCCATCTGCTCCTGATTCATTCTGATTCATTTGAAGATACACAGTTTAAATCTTAATTTTCTATAAACTGTATATGTCCTCTGTCATGAGAAAAACGCTACAAGAACATGTTAAAAAGACCAACAACACCATTTTCTTTGGAGTGAGTCTTTAAAGACAAAAACAGTTCTGTCATGTTGTGCTGAGTCATTACTTCACCTGTTCTTCACTACGTTTTAGCCTCTGAAACACCAGAGGTGTCCATTTGTTCTAACACATAGGCCAAAGTAGGAAATATGAATTAAGCTCTTGAAGATTTCTTTTTCTTTGTCCACACGCCTCTTCTCTCCATTTTTTAGTGGATTTTGAAGCAATAATGAGTGCATACCACACTTATATTGTGTGTCTGAAACCTGAGCCTGGATGGTTGTGGTCAATGTGAGCCCTGATAAAATTAAAGTTGGACTTGGCAAAAATCATAATAAAACATTATACGGTCCCCTTATGGCAACTGCTCTGTCACAGCCTGCCAGTACAGGAGCACATCTCGTCAACAAATTAACTGAATTTAGTGAAATTACCAGAAGCCCATCATAGAAGTGAGAGTACCAGGCCTGGATTCTTGAGAAAAACTTTGGCTAACTATTGGACCTAAATTTTAATCCCTTTATGCTAAATGAAAGCTGCAGTGCAAAAAACGTGCAGAGTGATCTCAGTTTCATTGCCAGTCAGCACATTCACGCCGCACTTCATGCAGCATTTAACTTTGTAGTTTTTGTGCATTTTAAAGTTTTCCATAAAGTTAAGAAGCAGGGGTAGAGGAATTTATCAAGTCAAAAAGGCTCCTGTCTTAGATGGAAATGAAAGTGTGTGTGTTCATGTGTGTCTGCACGTTACCCAGTTGTGTTGGGTCAGTGGGTTCACATGTAGAGATGTAAGGAACAGCATGGGCTCTCTGTTTCATAGAAACACACACGGTGAATTGCTTCAGTGTTTGCATGTGTCTGTCAGTGCCTCTGCAGCCAATTCCAGCTGGCATTAGGTTTTAATTTGCTTTCTTGCTGACAGTAAGAGCTCACTCTTTTAGATGGCAGAAAATTCACATTAGCTCTGCAGGATTTATGAAGACGGACTCTTGCAAGCTTCTGCAGAGAAACTGGGGCTTTTGCACAGACTGAAGTTGCATTTGGAGCACTTACAAATTAAAAATAAATTCAACTTAGATGAAGAGGTCACACCTTCTGTATTTGTTGACATGAACTGGGTTTACGTATTTTTGCTATACGCTGTCTGCTTGTTGCAGTCAGTCTGACAGCACATCTTTACACAAAGACTTGTCATCAACACAATCTGGCATGCTAAAACTGCAAACTCACAAACAGGATATCCTGTGTGCCAACTCCTGTACAGGAAATGATGAGCAGAGCAAAAAAGGCTGACAGAGATGCACTATTTATTGGAAATGATTATCTTTGTATGACGCCATCAGACAGTGCAGCACTTCATACATGCCTGTCTCATCTCTGAACCATTTTGCAGAGGTTGGCACCCTGCTTGCTGTGTGGCCAATGGGTAAATGTTTACATTAATCATTATTTTAGTGCCTTGCAAGGTTAAATGTAAAGCAAAGATAAACACAACATTTTAACAGTGTAGCAAATTCTACAATGACTGACGCAGTCAAGCTAGTAGAAGGACCTCTGGCTCTTATTTTGAGAACCCAAATTGCTGACGTCACCAGGATGATCATTATCCTCCCCCACCTTCTCACTCGTGGTGCAGAGCAAACCAACACAAAATAATAAATGAAAACAATGTAAAACAGCCAGACAACAAAACACATAATGAAACACCTACACTTAAACTTAAGTTCAACAAAAGAAGTAAAGTAAATGGTGTCCCATAATTCCTAGCGCTCCCAAACGAGGCAGCAGGCACAATGTGTCTGTGACCACCATTACAATAGGTAAAAAAATCAGTGAATGAAGGTGTCTCTTTTTCTGAGTGTTTGTCATGTTGTGCTGTCCACGTCACGCACAGACCACACTTTTCCCAGCATTATTAAGGTTAAAAGTCATAGCTGACCTAGTGAGCAACAGTGCTGTGAGATTTTTGTTCACACGTGTTTTGTTATGACTTTGAAACACCCATAAGAGAACTATTACTCTTTGTGCAGTACTTGTAGAAATAAACAGTCTTCGGAGGAGGAGAAACAAACAGAAATTTTTAAATTTGAATTGAAATTCCTCTTTAAAGATTTTAAACATGAAATGTTCCATTAACAACAGAACAGGGATAACATAACAAATGCCTAAAATACACAATTCTACACTTTAATCCATTAGTATAGCTAATGTCATTTCTGATGTCTGCAATGATCTAATCAAAGTTGAGTTTACACTGGCGCAGCAGTACCCACTGGCAGAAAACTGCTGCTGCAGCATCTATTGTAGTGTTTCTCAACATTGACATGACTGTTACAAAGACCAACAAGCAGATCACCAAACTCAGGAAGGGCATCCAAAATCTCTGCTGAATTAAAGTCTAAAGAATGATCTCATTATCTCTGCTGGACTAGGATCAACATTTGATGTAGCTCCATGTCTGAAAGCAGCTCCATAAACCTAATGAGGCTTATTCTGATCTTCATTTTCACTCACACATTTTTACTTCCAGTCCTCCACACTGGGAACCATGTCTGTTCAGTGAACATGGTAGTTGGGGTGGGGGGTTGCCCAGGTCTGTATGGTCAGGGCCCCACATTCTTTAGTGAATCTCCACTGAAATGATGGGATAGCTGCTTACTCACATTAGCAACAAACCAGATTTAATTCACCTGTTGATTATCTTTTTCTTCATCTTGATAAAACAATTTATAAGTAAGTTTGGTCAAAGAGAGAATTATTTTTTTTGATTTACTGTTATTGTGTGTGTATCCATATTTGTATGAAGGCTTTTAGTTTTTAGTTTGAATTTTGTTTCTAGTCTGTGAAAGATTCCGTGTTGCTTTTGCATCAAAGATGTTTAATGAATAAAGTTTTATTTGATTATTAACTCTTTTGAAAACTGAAGATAGATGGGCACAGAGATATTGAGTTTCTAAGTTCTGGAGTTGGACCTTGGTCCCATTTTTTATTGTTTAGTTTTTCAGTTGCTAAATAGTTTGAAGCTCTTTGATGCATGTTTGTTCTAGAGGTTCCAGATATCCATACATGCCAGGGGGATACAATTCTAGTCCTCGAAAATGTTTCTTTTTTTTGGGTTTTTTTTTTTTTAAAGATGCCTGTACTAATGATGATTATTTAAATCAGCTGCTTTTCAACAATGGGAATCAAGGCAAGGGGCAAATGTAAAAATGTTTAGCGTCTGCAGATGAACAGCTCAGAAGAAATGAGAAACCCAGGAGGTTAGATATTAGTTCCTATGATAAACACTGTAGGTTGGCTAGGAGTCATGATTAAAAGAAAAGTCTTACACATGACAAAGTTTGCAGGGGTTTCAAACTCCAGGCCTCGAGAGCTGGTGTCCTACATGTTTTCCAACCAACCTGCCATTGAAGTTTCTTATTGGCTAAAAACACCTGAGCCAGGTAGAAGGCAACAAATAAGGCAGGATATCTGGAAAATCAGCAGGAGGTCGGCCTTCAATGCCTGGAGTCTGACGCCCCTGGTTTAGAGGGAATGTTCAAAAATGCCATCCTTAAGCATGGCAGGTCCACTGACACTAATCTTCAACAATCTGATCTGGGACTGCAACAATTTATTCTGAAGTGAATAAGTGAGGAACTTGAGCTTGACTGATGAGGATGAGATTATGGAAACTCAGGGGGGCTATAAAAAAGGTGACAAAAGAGGAAAAACTCTAATATATTCAATTGAATTTATTTAGCATCAGTTAACCATTGAGGTTGAAAAGCACTTAAAAAGCATCAAACCAAGCAAAGAAAGATTCTCAATATCCACGTCCTTCCAAGCATTCCAGATCATGATTATCATATTCAGTCAATATTACTTTAATTCAGATAGATTATCTATATTAGGGGTGGGCAACTCCAGGCCTTCAACGGTCAGTGTGTCTGCATGTTTTTTCAGATATTCTTGACTACCTGGGTCAGGTGAGTCTTGCTAATTAGAACATGCCAGATCAGGTTATGTTGGAAACAAGCATAAATGCAGCCCTCAGTGTCCATCCCTGGTCTATAATATTGTAGTGATCCTGCACACAGCACCGGTGCATTGTGGGTGTTAGGTTTGGTTCTGTTGCACCATGAGTGAGTTGGTTGTTGCTATGCAAGACCTTTGCAATGTTCAATCTGTTGAATGTGTTGAATGTTAAGCTGGCATATTAAAACGTTCTGCCAAGTGCATCGGATTCTGCCATTTTATTATGCCTCCTGAACTCTCCAGCTACCCAGGATCCTGCGGTGTATGAGACACGGGTCAGCTCATTCTTTTGCTAGAAGAGTTTAGGCGATAGACGCTAGCACCTCGCTAGTTAGCTTAGCTGAGTTCTGCTCCATCTAGGCCTACGTGGTACGACGGCCGCTACATTGGTGTCAGAAGTGGGATCGCTGCTGTCAGTAAGACGCAACGATGGAGCACATAGCTAGCGAAATAGAGCGACTGACCTTAGAAAACAGTTTGCTTCGGGAACGCCTGCGACAAGGCACAAGACAAAAAGCCTCGGTGCATCGCCAACCAGATGGTACCAGTGCTCCCCGCCTAACCTATCAAGCGACTCAAGCAGGACTCCAAGAATCCTCAATGGCGGTCCTAAGGAGCAACGTTACTCGAACCCCCGCAAAGCTGCCAAGATTTAGCGGGCTGACTCCCCTCGAGCCTTACCTCGCCCAAGTGGCATTTGGCAGCTTTGCATGATGGATGGAGCAGCAAGGAGACTGCTATCCACCTTGCCCTTGCTCTGGAGGGTCCAGCCCTTCAGGTCTTAGTGGACTTGTCTACAGAAGAGCGTTGTGACTTGCAAGCCATTACTGCTGCCCTTAACAGACGGTTTGGGCAGCGAGTCTCCAGTGAGCAAAGCAGGGAGCAGCTGATCAGCAGGAGGCGGCGTAGCGGAGAGAGTCTGGTAGCCTATGCTGCTGATATTCAGCTACACATACGACATGGCTACCTTAACTTTTCAAGCGCAGCCAGGGAAGAGCTAAGCCTTCATGCATTTCTGCGGGGTCTGACGCCTGAATCTCTGCGCCAACACGTGCGTCTCTCTTTTCCCATCACCCTTGGAGAGGCACTGAGAGGAGCTGAACAAGCAGAGGAAGTTTTGTGTGCTGGATCAGCTGAGAGATCACCACTGGTTAGGGCTGCTGACCAAAAATTGGAGGACTTTGTGCAGGAAGAGGTCAGCTAAGCACAAGCTGTTCGAAACCCACGGCGCTGGATGACTCCCAATTGCTGCCACCGCTGAAGAGAACCAGGGCATTTTGCCAGGGACTGCCCAGCACCGAACCCCCGTCCCAGACCCCAGGTTGCTCTGGGAAACACCAGTGGGGTGAGGCAGTAAGGGGACCCTCACCCCAAATGACACCCTTGGGAACCATCTCTCCATCTGTCGGCCGCTGTGGCCCAACACGTGGACTATACTTGGACTGTTTGATTGGTGGCCAGCCCTGCAGTGCCTTGGTAGATACAGGGTCCACCATCTGTCTCATCAAGACGGGGCTATTACCAGGGACTTCAGGCTCCCTCCCAGAGGGCTGGGTTCCTACTAATAGTGCACTCCTCACAGTGACAGGTGAACAAACCATCATGCCAGGAAAGAAGCTGTTGCCTGTGGCAGTTGGGGCTCATGTGTCTGAACATGAGTTTTGGCTGGCTGACATTCGAGATGACTGCATTATAGGACTTGACCTACTGGGTCGCTGGGGGGCATGTGTTGATGTGTCACTAGCTACACTCTGCATAGACACTGAGGTCATCCAACTGCAGTCAGGAAGAGGCCGCATTAAGGAGCATAGGAGCACTGCAGCCAATTGCAGCAAACCTGCACGTCAACGCCACCGCCACCGGCGGTACCGGAAACTTCAACGAAGTCATGGAATTAAAATTGTTACATCTGACACTTCTCTAACTCCTGCCCCATCCCCTGAAACTGTAGCAGCGATTAAAGAGCTGGAGCAACGCAGCAATGCTCACCTCAACGGGACACAGAAGGAGCAGCTCCGGTGCTTTTTGCAGGAGTTTGGGGACATCTTTGCCGCTCGTGAAGAGGACTGCACCAGAACAGGTCTGGTCCAGCACCACATTGACACTGGGGAGGCTAAACCAATACGCCTTCGCCCTCACCGCCTGCCGCTAGCGAAGCGCCATGCAGCTGAAGAACTGATTAAAGACACAGCAGCTAATGGCATTATTGAGCCCTCAGAAAGCCCCTGGGCTGCTACCTGTGGTTATAGTACACAAGAAAGGTGGTGGTTGGCGCCCATGTGTGGACTACAGGCGCCTTAATGCAGTAACTCGCAAAGACTCCTATCCCTTGCCCCGCATTGATGATGCATTGGACTATGTGACCGGCTCGTGTTGGTTCAGCTCATTGGATTTACGCAGCGGGTACTGGCAGGTGGAGCTAGCACCACAGGCAGCATTTACCATTTACCATTGGCCAAGGACTATGGCAGTTTAAAGTAATGCCATTTGGACTTCGTAATGCTCCGGCTACTTTTGAGAGGCTTATGGAGCGGGTTCTGAAGGACATTCCCCGCACTCGCTGCGTAGTGTATTTGGATGACCTGCTGGTCCATGCGCAGAGCTTCACAGAAGCTGTCCAGAATCTGCATGAAGTCTTTGCTGCGATTCGACAGGCTGGGCTGCGTCTAAACCCAACCAAGTGCACCCTTCTGGGCCGCCAAATACAGTTCCTAGGTCATGTTATCAGTGAGGATGGAGTGGCAACTGACCCTGCAAAGGTTGCGGCAGTGAGAGATTGGCCCACACCATCAAACACCTCTGAGCTACGAAGCTTCCTTGGCTTAGCATCCTACTACCGCCGTTTTGTTAGGGATTTTGCCACCATTGCCAACCCCTTGCACCGATTGACAGAAAAAGGCAAACATTTTGAATGGTCTGAGGGGTGTGCGGCAGCCTTTCAACAGCTAAAGACTGCCCTTGCTGATGCTCCTGTGCTGGCTTATCCTGATCCCAGTCAGCCATTCACCTTGGACACTGATGCAAGCAATGTGGGGGTAGGAGCCGTGCTCTCCCAGCCGGACAAAACTGGTGAAAAGGTTGTGGCCTATTACAGCTGCAGCTTAAGTCGACCGCAGAGAAACTACTGTGTCACCAGAGGGGAGTTGCTGGCTGTAATTTTAGGTAAGACACTTTCGGCCCTACCTCCTGGGCACAAAGTTCAGGCTACGGACCGACCATGCCAGCCTCACCTGGATGTTAAACTTTAAACAGCCTGAGGGCCAGGTGGCCAGGTGGTTGGAGATCCTACAGGACTATGATTTTGAGGTCCAGGACGCCAACACACTAATGCTGATGCCCTCTCCAGGCGCCCCTGCCTCATCGATGAGTGTCGCCATTGCCTTCGCCAAGAGGGACAAGGAATGGGACTCTTGGCAGCAGCAGCCTGCCCAGCTGGGACAAGGTCTGAAAGGGAGCCATTCTCTTTAGAACAGCTAAAGGAGCAACAGAAGGCTGATCAGGTGCTGGCTGATGTGAGAGGCTGGCTGGAGAACCAGAGGCGTCCAGACTGGTCAGCTGTGTCCTACCGAGGACCGGAGCTGAAGATTTTGCACTCCCAGTGGGGCAATCTGGAGCTTCACAACAATGTTCTCTATAGGAGGTGGCGGGCACCAGGTGCAGGTACTGACCATGTTCAACTCCTGGTGCCCCGCAACCTTCGCCAAGAGGTCCTCCATTGGATTCATGGTTCAGCTGGGGCAGGGCACTTCGGAAACAACAAAACAGTGCGGCGGCTCAGACAAAGGTTCTACTTGCCAGGTTGTCGACAAGATGCAGAACTGTACATCCACTGCTGTGACACCTGCACTGCTCAGAAGGGACCCAACCAACTTTCACGAGGGCCCTTGCAGCAGTATTTAGTGGGGGCACCTATGGAGAGGGTTGGTGTGGACATTTTAGGCCCTTTTCCCACCACTGACACTGGAAACCGCTACGTCCTTGTGGCCATGGACTACTTCACTAAATGGCCAGAGGCGTATGCAGTCCCAGATCAGAGTGCCACCACTACAGCACAGAGGTTGGTGGATGAGATGTTCACCCGATTTGGAGTTCCTGAGGAGCTACATAGCGATCAAGGACGGAACTTTGAGAGTCGGCTGTTCAGTGAAGTGTGCCAGCGCTTGGGGATTAAAAAGACCAGAACCACGCCTCTTCATCCTCAAAGTGATGGGTTGGTGGAGTGGTTTAACCGTACTTTGGCCACTCAACTTGCAATCCTTATCAGCCGTCACTAGAGGGTATGGGACTAGCACTTGCCCCTTGTGTTATGGGCATACCGCACTGCTGTCCAGGAGTCTAGCCAGTGCACCCCGGCAGCCCTAATGTTTGGAAGGGAGCTACGAACACCGATAGATCTGGTGTTTGGAGCTCTACTTGAGCCTGAGATTGTGGATGGCCCAGAGCTGGATTATTTGGGCTGAGAGGGCGGCTTGATGAGGTACATCAAGTAGCGCGAGAGACTCTACAGGAAGCCGGAGCCCGTCAGAAGCGGGTGTATGATTCCAGGGCACATGGACCGCCGCTCGCATTTGGGGATCAAGTCTGGGTGTACTGTCCAATGAGGAAGCGGGGGCTTTCCCCCAAATTGACACATCACTGGCAAGGGCCGGGGGAGATCATGAACCAGATCTCTGATGTGGTGTTCCGGGTCCACCTGCCAGGTCGTGGACGTCAAGTGGTTCTCCGCAAAGACTGGTTGGCACCATACCGACCCATGGCCCCTGTGCAACAGACTGACGAAGTCAGTGATGGCTCCATAACCCCCAACACCGATACAGAGAGCAATAATAATGGACTTGGAACCGAGCCTGGCCCTGGTAACATGCCACGTGGGAAGGCCAATGCGTGTTCGGCAAAGACCTGCCTACTTGCAAGACTTTGTATTAGAGGACGTTTAAGGGTTGTGAGGACGCTTAACCCTCTAAGAGGGGGGCTGTGTAGTGATCCTGCACACAACACCGGTGCATTGTGGGTGTTAGGTTTGGTTCTGTTGAACCATGAGTGAGTTGGTCGTTGCTATGCAAGACCTTTGCAGTGTTCGATCTGTTGAATGTGTTGAATGTTAAGCTGGCATATTAAAACGTTCTGCCAAGTGCATCGGACTCTGCCATTTTATTATGCCTCCTGAACTCTCCAGCTACCCGGGGTCCTGCGGTGTATGAGACACGGGTCAGCTCATTCTTTTGCTAGAAGAGTTTAGGCGATAGACGCTAGCACCTCGCTAGTTAGCTTAGCTGAGTTCTGCTCCATCTAGGCCTACGTGGTACGACGGCCGCTACAATATGTATCATCAGTCTATGTAAGTGTCAGGTAAATTCAAGAGTTAAAGAATCATTAAGCATTAAACACAGTAAAGACCACAACAACATGCAGAGTTTCTTATGCATAAGGGAGAAACAAATATCATGGGAAGAAGCCACCATCCTGTTTCTCAAAGGACTGCTCCTCCCCTGCTCCTTTTTTATTGAAAATTCAACTAGGAGGTTACAACATTCAAACAAAGGATCAGAGTTGGAAAGTTCATTAGGGTGTCATATGATCAACTTTTGGAGGAATGTTTTCAGTTTGAACAGCACCATTCCGTTCTGCTAAAGACAGCATGTCGTAGAGCCTCCTCATCCTAGTTTAGGGAAAGAAACAGGTGATAAAACACAGAACTGTTACTAAGAGTTTAAAAAAAGTCATCTGTAAACTATAGTTTGAGTAAACGCATTTAAACACTGATAAAAATAAAGACAATTTCTTTCACAGTAAGAGACCCACAAGTTATGTCAAAGTGTTTTGGGTGTAATCCCTGTTGTGATCAAGCAAAGGGTCACAGCAAAGAGGAAAAGTGTCCAGAACCAGATGGAGTAAGGGTGACTATTGCGTTCTGACAGGGAGTGAAACAGACAGACACATAAAAAAACACTGGAAGTCTAATGCGGTATGGTAGTAACTGCAGCAATTGCAGAAAAGAATCACTGGAACATCAGCTAACAGAAAAACATGATTTAATAACTGTAACAATAACAGAGCAAGAAGACACCACAAAAATAATGGGATTTCTGTTATAAGACAAGAAAGATGTCTTCAGTCATGAATACAAGACTAGAAAAAATGTAGACGTGTCATTTCACATTTTTTGGTGAGACTTGAACAAAACGGTTTATATTCTATTCTGTTGTGCTAATCTATCAGCTACTGCGTATAATCCATGAATGCAACCTGTTACAACATGCTTTTGTCCTTTTATACTACTCTATGCTGATCACTTTTCTGATGAATGAAATTATAGAAATGTACTATATTTGAGTCAAAAGAGACATGTCAGATCTTCGGACCTTTGGTTACAAAGGTGATTATTTCTGTTGATGAAGAGGTACCTTAAGAATCTATGAAACTGTTTTAACAAAGGTGCTACAGGGATTTCTCCACAGTACACCGTTGCCCCAAAAATCTCCACATAAACTTCTGGAGACTTTAATTGTCCTTTGCTGTCCCAGATGGATAGAGAGTCAGTTATAGCAGTCCTATGTGTTTGTGTCTCTGATTACACCCCATCTGCTGTTAGACCCAAAGCCTCATCTTTGTTCCCTCTCTGAGATGGAATTGGATAAAATTGGTAATCATTACAGAGTGCCGCTTTGGAGCAGCCTGACCTTCAGCAAAAGTCGATGAGGAGAATGAAGGGAGCCAGGAGGAGAAAGAGCTACAGAAGTTTTAGGTTTTAAATTCTTCACGGGGGAGGCTTGAGAATGACGGTTTCTAGTTGATCTTCTACTGTGGAAAATGTACCATTGAGCCACAGAGAATTTGCAGCTTTTTCACCTAAATTTCATGTAATTCATGTAATTCAAGAAACATAAAAAATTGAGTACATCTTAACACACACTACTCGATGCAAAAAGAAAATGTAGAAAAAAAGGAGAAACAAAAGCATTGATTACTGTTGGTAGAGCTGTCAACATTTATCACGTTTTCTTCACTTAGCCCAAGGGGTTTATAACACCTAACAACAACTGTACGTGTAAAAAAAAATTATCCTTGACAGTTTTTGATTGATTGACAGTGATTGATTGTGTTACATATCTGTTATTCTTACTCCTGCCTGCTTCAAATAAACCATTTCTATTCTAAAACAATTCAGTTGACTGTTGATGTCAAGCAATTCTTTGCAATTAGATTTTAACAGAAAGGCGACTTTAATTGTTAACATTTATTTCAATCTGAATCAGTTTTGAAAATATTGTTTTTTTTGGTGAAGATCAAATCAAGGAGTTTATTTCTCTGAGATCATTTCACAGTGAGACTTGTCACTCTTTTGACAGCATGGCTTTTGTTTAAACTTTATACCACTGTCTGGGTAAATACTTGATTCCTGATTGGCTGCAGGGTTTCCATTAAAAAGTGATAATAGAAACCTAAACTCCAGTCAGCAATCAGGATAACAGAAACTTGGAACAAAGGTGGACAGACCTTATTTCAGTTTATCACAACAGCAGAAAAGATCTGTTCTTCAAATGTTTCTGAGTGAACCTTCTCTATTGCTTCATTATTAGAACTGAATGTGGAAAAGGTAAAAGGTACAAGGTGGAAAAGAATGATTATTTCTTTGGTTTTTGTTATATTTAAGTCCAAACAGTTGTTCCTCCACCAAAGTGAGAAAGTGTCCAGTTTGCTTTGTAGCAGTCCAACAGTGTTAGTGGTGTCCCTGATTACTGTCCTAAGAGTGCTAAAGTGACCATTGATCCTGACCCTCTGGTCTCTCATAGCGAGGAATGAAAGAACCCAGAGAATTAAGTTGGGGTTGGCATTCATTTGGAGGACCTCATGTCCCATGAGATGTGTTCAATGCACTCGAGAAGTCCACAAACACAAGGCTAACATGCATCTCATCGAGTCTGTTGCGGAGACTAGACATTAGCGAGCAGAATAGAGGGGAGTGGTGGGAGTTGTTGTACCAGAGAGCCTCTTCAGTCTCTGCTGCACCCTTGTTCCCCGCTTTCTCCAACGGGCAAAGCGACTCGTCGGGCTGCGGGTTCCATATGGTTTACCAAGGATCGCAGCAAAAAACTGTGAATCCGTTGGTGTAGGATAATCTACATCCCGTTAAGAGTATTAAATCCTCCCTGCTGTAGCACAGAGTTTTTGCTCTCATCTTTAGTGCAAGCAGGGGTCCAAAGTTTAGCCACATCACTAGTAACACACACGGCCACTACTTTCACAGTGTGAAGGTAGGTTCTTAGAATTTGTTTGATATTGCACACACAACCTCAAAGCCTTCGTTTGGTGGAGTTTGCTGTTTAAAATCGCTTGATCAGTTGCCAAAGTTCTAATTTTAAGAGCCTTTTACTCGAGACGCTCCTCTGCCTGTCGCCACCACTAGTGCCAGGTGATGGTGAGGTAAGGTAATTTCTGATAATGGACACCTCATTGGGCATTGTCCATTACTTATTTGATTTGGATTTTCAGCTCACGATTCTCTAACATTTGGGACTTTACCTAGGTGAGCAAAATATGGATGCATATTAAGGTGCATTCACACCGAACGCGATTCGCGCGGCGGAGGCGACCTTTTTCGATGTAAAGTCAATATTTTAGATGCGAATTGAGTGGCCGGCGCAGCGCAAAAGTCTGGAAACAACGCAAATTGAGCGATGTGGAGGGAATTCAGCAGTGAGCGCAGCAAGCCAAAGTTTAAAAAAAATGTAAACTCTGGAGAGGTCGCCATGTCTGTTTCAACCAATCAGGGACTCAACTTTGGGCACGTGATGGTTTCAGTGACAGCTGGTAGAATACACATCCAATATCGAATCTCCTGAACTTCCATTCATTTTCTTAACCTGCTGATTCTTTTTTAGGACAGCGGGTTTCCTGAACTCTTCCTGCTACTGTTGGGCGACAGTCTGCTTCAAACACGGTCAGAGAGAAACGGAAACACCGCAGAAGCGGTCGTCATCCAGACACAGAGGACTGAAGCTCACTATACCAGAGTACCTCTGAATCAGGGGGGATCACACTTTGTTGGCATGTGAGCTACTTAAAACATATAAAATAATGAAGTTTTATAGTGAAGTTAGTGAAGTTTTTATTTTGAAGTGTTCAAACATACAACCAACATGATGTTACAACAGAAACACAGGATTCCTGTTGAAACGATAAAAAAATGATGGATGAACAAATGCTTTTGTGACAACCAGAGCAAGCGCTTCAAACAGCATTTTATAGGTAGCTGTCTTTAGAAAGTCAGTTGCTCTTGTTGTGAATGTGGTTAGTCCACATGAATTGTAAGTTTTGTTGTTGACAGAGTCCCGGATTCGAACCCCGCACCCGGCTTTTGAAGTTCATTGAATCTTTTTTCTTTTTTTCCGCTAAATTACTTAATACACAATACTATAAATATGAATTATAAACATCAGGATCATTCTTTGGATATAAAACGTCGTGGGAATGTATTTTTTATAGCCATGAGTTTTTTAGTAATACAGTTAACAGAAATACATGTAATCTATGAAACCTTTAGTTTAACAGTTTTTGTTGGTTTTAAAAGGATGTTCATAGAAATTGATTAACAAATTATGTATTCTTCATGCCTAATAAAGTGCAAATGTGTATTTAAAAAGTAAAACACAACAATACTGAGGATTTAACCAAGCTACAAGTGGAATGGTAGTTTTATGAGTGCAGGACAAACCGTTGTCTCCACATGCACAGATTCGTTCTAAGGAGTGTTTACTGTTTGATTACTGAATGTAACTTTTTGTGGATAGATGGTTTATATATTCATTTATTTATTTTTGATGGCTGGGATCTCCATGGAGACGTGATCAGTGATGTTTTTGTAGAGCTCTTTGAAAGAGAAAGAAACTGATCTCTAAACATCATCATGTCTTCCATGCTATTTTGTAAATGAAATCCAGACAAAGTTTCATGTAGTGATCAACAACATTAGCTGCTAGCTCCTCCCACACGCCAACGAGGCGGCGAGCTTTTTGGCCACGTGGCGAGCAGTAATGTTGCGGTGCGGCGAGAGAGGGGCGGCCAAGCAAATTTGTCGCGCTATTCGCGTTCGGTGTGAATGCACCTTTAGTGTCTGTATTCTGCGCTGAGCTGACATGTTTGTTTGTAAAAATGCTAAAGAGCTTACTTGCAGATTTAATGTGCAGTATTTAGCTCCTTATGATTTCAGTGTTTCAAAGCAGAACAGCAGAAGTTGAAGGAAAATGCAGATTCCATTCTGCGGATTGCAGAAGGGAACTAAACTCTGCAGCATTGTCTCCATCAGGTCATTGTGTGTGTGTGTGTCCACTGGGGCGTGTGTCTGCAGGCTTCCATTAGCTGTGACATGCTAAGTAGAAGTAGAGCAGGGTGATTCAGACTGACAGAACAAGGTGAAAGAGGAAGTGAAGCGAGATTCAGATGAAGGTCACATATGACTTTTGTGTCTCAGAGGGAGGACCTGATGGTTTTTGTGATGGTGGATACCAGCATCACAGTAAATGACAATATCCCAAAAATAACAGTTTTGCTGTGCTTTCCTCCTGACCTCCAGGTTCAGTGACACACCTGAGGCCCAGGTTCTTATTAAATTGAAGTTTCTACAACCACAGTGTAGGTTTTCACTGATGCTTTTTAAGCCATCGTGACTTCCAGCCATTTTTTGTTTCATAAATGGTTCTTTACCCAGCGGGTACAAGATGTCCACTCTATATCTAATATACAGTACATCCATTGTAGATGTCTACTGGTTATCTGAGACAACTGCATTTTGTCGCACTATTAGAGGTCCACCAATAGTGTTCTGAAAGCTGTTTGCATTTAAAGGACTCCCTCCACATCCACTTATGGCCATTTCATCTTGGATAGTGCAGATCACAATTAGAGAACTTTTTCAAATATTTACTAGAAATAAAATGACCACTGCAATTTTGTACACAGACAACCAGTAATCACAAAATTCTACAATCCAAGAATCAGCAAACATTTGTACTGTTAAAAAAAGTTTTAAAAAATCTCAGAAATTTGCATTGAAATCCAGATCATTCTTTAGCATTGCAGATCTTGTGTGTCTCCAAAAGTTCCATTAGCTATCATGCACCTAAATGTGTAACATTTTGTTTGTTTGTGGGTGTTTCTACATTTATGAAATAATAAAACCAGATAGTTTTCTTCTTTGTGTCTTTTTTTAAAGCTACCAGTTAAAGTTTCTTTCAGGAACTGCCTCCCACGAGGATCCAGTCAGGACAGTTTGGCAATTAACAAGAAACCACTGAAAAGATGTCAAATGAATTGAACCAAAGCTTTGGCTAAAACCGAATTCCCCTTTGGCTTCTCTCCATCCCTACATTCATCTCTCTAAGCGGAGGGACATGGAAAAAATTGTGTTTCAATATTCAGACATTATTAACGCTTGATGATGTCATCAATAGTATTTAATTGTTATTTAACAATTTTATTTTTGGTCAGTTCTTGAAATGGCAGACTAAGGTAGTACTTTTCTGTTGTTTTATGTTATATTTGTCAAGTGTAGAAGTTGTTGGCGAGAAAAAAAGTGTAAGCTTCGCCCAGACATTCCATCCGCCATTTTGCTGCGTAACTTAAAAGAGTTCTGTTAACAGAAAACAACCTTATTTTTATTTATTCCTATGGACCGCACAGTATTTTATTTTGCTTAATTACGTGTATTTTATGTTGTTATAATAGGCCATTAAGGCTGGACCGAAAGAGATAGACTCTTTTTCCAAGATCCATGTGCGGGATGAAACAAGATGGCGAGCCAACCCGAATCCTTTGAAGTTATCCTAGCAGTAAACTAAGCGCCCTCTGCTGCACGTTGGACAGCTTTTCTTTCCTTTCCACTGGAACCTGGTAGGAACTTTCCTTACTCCACTGCGAACAGCAGAGCTCTCCTGGACCAGATTGGAAGGAAGAAAAAAACTCACGAACACTGTTGAGCCCGAGTCACGAGAAAAAAGAGTTTTATTTTTGAGTTTCTTCAGCCTTTTGCTGAATCACTTTGAGTTCTGCATTTATTGTTGTTTTGTTTTATTTCATGGTTAATACTGTAAAGTGTTCGTGTGAAATCTGAAATATTGTTGTTGGTCAAAGCTATGTACTAGGAGGAAAATAATAACATTTAGGAAACTTTATTTAGATAGGGATGTGAAAACAGAACTAAACTTAGAATTTAAAAGAAACTTAGTAAGAACTTGAACTTGAACTCAAAATTAGAACTAAAAGAAGAACAAAACTAGATCTCCACCTTAAACTAGAGGTGAAAAGTTAAACTCCAGGACAAAACCTAGGTTGAAAACAAAATCCTTTTAATCTAAGATTAACCCAAACAGGGATTTTTTGTTGTTGTTTGTGTATGTGTATTTGTATTTTAATATATGTCTACTTTGATAATAAGCCAGCTAATTTAAACTATATTGTGGTCTGTGGTTCTTTTCAGTCACCTGCGTTAGCAAGTAGCTGCCAAACACTCAGAAAATACATAACGTCAGTTTTAAAACTCGAAAAAGTCATGCTAAAACAAAAAGTCATGTAATTGAAATGAAATATCTGTTCATCAGAGCACACTCACCAGGAGAACTGCATTTCTTCTCCACGCCATAAGCGAGACGCAGACAGCCCAACCGGCGGAGGGATATTAAGGATATTAAACCTGGACACCACTACAGCTTTAAATACCCCTACAATTGGAGCAATAGAGAGAAGCCACAGGGTTAGGGAAGCAATGCAGATACGGCCATTGTTTTTAATCAATTTTCCTTTATAATAAATAAACGTGGTAATTAATTTTCTTTCAACTGTTTCTATTTTTTTGATTCTTCACCCATGCATGCATCCATCCATCCATCCATCCAACCATCCATCCATCCATCCACCCATCCATCCATCCATCCATCCACACATCCATCCATCCACCCACTCACCCATTCATCCATCCACCCATCCATCCACCCATTCACCCACCCATCTATCCATCCACCCACCCATCCATCTATCCATCCATCCATTAATTCATCCATCCATCCATCCATCCATCCATTCATTCATCCATCCATCATCACCCCATCATCCATCCATCCATCCATCCATCCATCCATCCATCCATCCATCCATCCATCCATCCATCCATTCACCCATCCATTCATTCATCCATCCATCCATCCATCCACCCATTCACCCATGCATGCATCCATCTATCTATTTTCTGAACCTACTGAATTTCTTTCAGGGTCATGGGATTGCTGGAGCCTGTCCTGGTTACTGTTGGCCACTCTGTATCTGGGCTTGGTACTAATAGCTTGCTCTAATAGAGAACAAAGCTGTGCAGCAGCGCATAGTCTCCTATTTACAATGAAAAAAAAGATTTGATCATAAAACAAATGAACTGCTTTGGCTTTTTTTTGTGTAGTATTTTTCAAAGTTGGTTTTAAAGGTGTGAGGTTGACAGGACTCAGTTAATGACGCTTCACCATACAGGAGCTAAACGTAAAAGTGAGGTTCCCATACTGCTGTTCCCAGTTAGTGTCACAGGGGAGGAGGAAAGGAGAAAGGTAGAAAAAAATGGAGGGAGGGAACAATCAGAAGAAACCAAGAAAAGAAAACAACAAATAGTTCAAAAGGTTCGCAGCGAAGCATGAAATGAGAACTGGAGGATTTTGAGCCACACACAGACACACATACGCCGGAAAAAAATGACCCTGTCACCTCCTCCTCCTCTTCCTCCTCCATCACTGTTTCTGACCTGCTGGCACCTTTGAGTGTGTGTGGAGGCGTCAGCGCAGGATCCGTCAATACGAAGCAGAAACTGACGACTGACATGCTGATCTCTCTGCACACAGCACTGTATCTCTCTAAACTTCTCCAGTTTTCTGTTATCTGCACTTATTTCTTAAGCGTTTTACTTGTTTTACAAGCTGAAAGTCTGTTGAAGTCTTACTGAGAAGTCTGACATGTATTGGTCACATGTCCACACAGAAACTGGGCCTCTGTAGCTCTGTGGAAAGCACTTGGCTTTTCCCAAAGCAGCCAGCTGACTTTGCAGCTGCAGCTTTCATCTTGTCCAGTGTTTTTTGATGATACTTTCCCTAACACCAATTTATTTTGCAGTAAAGATGTTTTTCTATAATAATTGGTGCTTCACTTACTCATAGTGACTCATTTTTGCTGCATGAATGGGGAATTATAATGATTTAGGATTTAAATCCTAAGATTTAAGGAACTATAATGTGTAGTGTGACGTAGTGGTTAGCACTCTTGTCTCACAGCAAGTATGTCCTGGTTCAAATCCCCACTGGGTTCTTTCTGTTTGGAGTTTGTACGTTTTACTTGTTGTTACCTGCAGGTGTGCGTGTGTGCTTATGTTTCCCTGCAATCAACTGGCAACTTGTCCAGGGTGTAGCCCACCTTTCCACAACAGTAGCTGGGATAGGCTCCAGCAGGCCTGTGACCCCTAAAGTCATTTACTGAGTTCAAAGAATGGACTGATATTATTTTCTGTGATGACATTGAGCAAATGCAAGTAAATTCAATAGATGTTATTGAAGAATAAGAGTTTTTTAGGACCTTCTGTCATAGAATTAGGAATTTGCACAGTAATTTCAGCTCACATGAAATCAAGTACATTTACAAACACTTGCACTAAACTTCTGTCGAGTGGACAACACTCAGCGAAACTGAGCAGAAAAAAAATCTACAATTTTGAACTGCAAACATTCATTTGTGTGAGGATGAAAAACCATTGAGACTATTCAAGAAAAGATCATCTGTCTGCTTTTTTTGATTCAACTTTACACAACCTTTCTAGTTTCACTTGTTATGAACTAAAACGGCTGAAAGTGCAGAGTGTATTTTTCAAATTCTAAGGTGTTACAAGAAATAAAACCTTAAATATTTCGGATAGATCTGTCTGAAAGCAGTATTATATATAACAATAACATGTTATCGATTAAGTCACCACATCTTTAACATTTGTTATTGGTTAATGTGATAAGAAAGCAGACAAATTTCAAAACAGATTTGTTAGGATTCACTGGTTTAACTGTCGTTGTATGTATGTATTTTTACTGGCATCCTTAAGTATAAGCAAGTTGAGTCAGAGAATTTGTGCAGAAATCACATTTAAGTCCAGGTTCAGGTCCTCAATTTGCATGGAGACCTTCAGCAAGCTCTCATTATGTAGCCAACTGCACGAACACTCCGAATGGACCACCAGCTCTGCTAATTGGAGACGTATCACCCCCCTCGTGTCTCGTGGTCTTTCTGTTTCGTTTACTTACACAAACACACACAAGCACACACACACATGCTTTCTCTCACAGAGGACACAGAAACCCAGCGGGAATTTGAAGCTTGGAGCGAATTGAGACAGAAGGCAGAAAGTCATTACCTCTCAAACCTCTGTGTGTGTGTGGGTGTGTGGGTGTGTGTGTGTGTGTGTGTGTGTGTGTGTGTGTGTGTGTGTGTGTGTGTGTGTGTGTGTGGGTGTGGGTGTGTGTGTGTGTGTGTGTGCGCATGTGTGTGTAATCCCACCATCAGTATGCCACTCAGGCTTCTCTACAGGAGGGAGGAAATGAAGAAAAAGAAAGCGAGGAGAAAGAGTGGAAGGGAGGCACCGACAGTCCAATATCGAGTTCTTTTGATTACAGATGGTAAATGTGCCATCACACTCCTCCTTTTCCTCCTCTTCTTCATCACCTCTTTGCCTCTTTCAACTTTGAAGATCGGAGGCAAACGTGAGAAGCATCATTTACTGTGTGGGTGTGTGTGCAGGTGTGTGTGTGTGTGTTACTGTATTTTGGACTGCAGCGGTTTCATTTGAAGCAAAGCTGAGGTCACACAGATTGCCCCCAACGTGGTGTGGCACCTGAAGCTGCTGCTGTTTCATTAAATTCACTTGCTTTCTGCTCTGCTCCCTTGGGTCACAAAGCTCTCTGTTTGAGATGGCTTAGAGCTCCGTTTATAACAATTTCTCATATCTCTATTCTCCTATTTCACCTCAGAACAACCCAGAATCATGAAGACTGCATCTGAATGCAGATGTTCATGCAGTCTAAATGAAAGTGTGTTTTCTGTGACAGGGAGAAGGAAGTAAGATTTGAAATGTCAGCTTTCCAGTAAACCAAAAGTTCCTGCAGCAGGTTCCTCTTTGATCATTTATTTTCCTTATGAAACTGCATTATTTTCAGTGTAGGACATGGCATATCAGAAAAAGCACAACTGGTGCAGTGCATGCAGGCTTGTCATAGATACATTACTCATCTGTGGTGTGTAAATACATGTTTTGTTCTCCTCCCAAACGTTGTCTACATTTATCCACACAAGGTCCATGTTAATGGGGAAAAAACGAATGCAAACATTTAAATGCAGCTTTGATCAGCGAAACAACTTAGAAACAACCTTATCAAACCATGTTTCATTCCAAAACCTTGCCAACACCAAATAAAAGCAAGAGTATGAGTGCAAAGCTCACAACACACATGTACATAAAATGATTAAACGATAATTAGCTGATGATTTACTGTCTGTTTGTAATAGAGTGAGTGCAATGTAGAGGCAGATTTACACTGGTCTGTCTGTGTTGCGTTGCGCTGACAAAAGAATAAAACGTTCATTGATCCATTCCAATGTCACCTCCGTCACGTCTGCGTCTGTCGTCCGTCTCTCCACATGCAACCTTTATTCAGGAGTTCGTTTTCCAGTCTGTCAATGCGTCGTTTTTGGGGCAAAAAGCTGAAGAAACAAGAAACGGGTCCGGATTTTAAAATAAAAACCTGTACGGACAGTTGTGAAAAAACCTTTAAATTGTGACTTTGTCTTTTCCTTTTTTTATTTCTCCTATTGTCCCCTTTTTTTAAATATACATTTTTTGTGTTCTTGTTCCATCTGTAAAGGTTCCAAAAAATGTGCTTGAAATGTAAACAACTGTATTGTAATGCACAATAATGTAAACAAGGCAACTGAGTTGCAAATAATAATTTGTAAAAGCACAGACTGCTGAACTCAAACACAAATCCCAATGAGTCACTTTAAGATGAGAAAACAAATGTTAAAATGTTTAACAAATGTTAAACAAATAACTCTGCTAGAATGAATTACAGCAGAGTTCTTCATATCAGAATCATATCTCATCTAATGTAAGATGTGTTCACAAAATTAGCATAGGCTACATAAAATACAACTTTGTTGCAGGCAGACGAAGCCTTACTGGTAAATGTATCAAGGACATCGTGAAAAGTCCCAGTTTAGCGTGAGTCCTGGTTTTGTTTGATGGCTGGAAAGTGTTTATTTAAACACAATAACAGATCTAAAACTCTTGGTTTTTAGTATAACAGACCCAAATGCTGCTCTTGTGTCTCTGAAATATTGAGTAAAAACCTTTTCTTTGTCCATCAGAACTTGCGTCTGTCAGCTGATAGCCAGTGATAGATAATAATCACTGAGGGATTGTTTTTTTTTTTTTTTGTCTGCACATTTTGTCTCTTGTGATCAAACATAAAATCTGACCTGATATCTCACTAAACATGTAATGTTTCCACAGATGAGTTTTGTTGTCATAAAACCATGACTTCAGTGAGGTGGGAGATACAGATCAGCTCCAGAAACCAAGAAACATACTCTTTTTCACTTTGACTAAAGAACAGGTCTGTTAACAAGATCACTCCATTTGAAGGGTAAACTTAGCTACCTTTCCAAGTTCTGGAAAACAGACTCTGGAAGATGAGCTGTGAGATATGTGACTTTGTGCATGATATTACAGTTTGCTTGTTGTGACCCAGTAAGAGGAACCTCGCATTCCTGATTAATGATGCAGACTGAGTCCAAAAAAAGGAAAGAAGTGTTATTGGATAATGTGGATGTCCATGTGTTTGCTTTTCCACTCGGGGTCATAAAACATGAAGAGTGGTCCAGCAGCATAAAGGTCTTTGAGAGAATGAGTTGAGATACATCACTCTGTTCTTAGAGAATTGAAGTATTGGATAAGTCTTCAACCTGGGGCCCGTTTCAAGAAGCAGATTTAACAAACTCAGAGTTTGAACCTGCACTCAGAGTTGACTGACTCAGAGTTTTGGGTTTCAGAACAGCTGAAAAGAGTTGGTTCAATCAACTGGACTCAGAGTCAGGTATGAGCGTCGCAACCATAAAAAGCCCTGAACAATGGAAAAAGACATTACGATTCACCATGGCAACAGGACCAAACACCAATAGGGCTTCATACTTCACGCCGACAGAAATGATGTGCTCCTACAACCAAATGCCAACTACGAGCACATTTTCTGCAAAAAGAGTGGCACAGCTAATGTAACCCAGTATTCTCTACTGGGTTACAAGCCCTTTATAAAAAGTACCATTACTAAGGAAAAAATAAAATTACCAAAAAAAAGGATAATAGAAAATAATAAAATACAATTTTTAAAAAAGTGTTAAGACTGTTAAAAGGTTTAAAAGTCACGTTATTTTGTTTATTTGAAATTCCATAAAAGAATCTGTATACTTGTGTTAAATTGTTTTCAAAGTTGATGGACTCTTATTTTGAAAAGGTGCGCATTTTCCGGTCGACGTGATCCATGTGACTGGCAACAGCCAATCAGGTTGTCACAGATGAGAGCTTTCATGTGGGTTAGCAACCTTTTTTGCTAAGCTTCACAAACGAGGGAGAAGAGGAGAGACAAAAAACTATCAGAGTTAGTTTTTTTGTTCAAATTTAAATTCTGGTGAAATTGAGTTTTATTTTTTGTTGTTTTTTTCCACCTGTCTTGCCTGGGAAAAAAAACAAAACAATTTTCTCTTACCAAATGGGACTTGGTGAGTATTAAAGACATCTTATTTGCATTCAATTGTTATTTAACAATTTTATTTTTGGTCAGTTCTTGAAATGGCAGACTAAGGTAGTACTTTTCTGTTGTTTTATGTTATATTTGTCAAGTGTAGAAGTTTTTGGCGAGAAAAAAAGTGTAAGCTTCGCCCAGACATTCCATCCGCCATTTTGCTGCGTAACTTAAAAGAGTTCTGTTAACAGAAAACAACCTTATTTTTATTTATTCCTATGGACCGCACAGTATTTTATTTTGCTTAATTACGTGTATTTTATGTTGTTATAATAGGCCATTAAGGCTGGACCGAAAGAGATAGACTCTTTTTCCAAGATCCATGTGCGGGATGAAACAAGATGGCGAGCCAACCCGAATCCTTTGAAGTTATCCTAGCAGTAAACTAAGCGCCCTCTGCTGCACGTTGGACAGCTTTTCTTTCCTTTCCACTGGAACCTGGTAGGAACTTTCCTTACTCCACTGCGAACAGCAGAGCTCTCCTGGACCAGATTGGAAGGAAGAAAAAAACTCACGAACACTGTTGAGCCCGAGTCACGAGAAAAAAGAGTTTTATTTTTGAGTTTCTTAAGCCTTTTGCTGAATCACTTTGAGTTCTGCATTTATTGTTGTTTTGTTTTATTTCATGGTTAATACTGTAAAGTGTTCAGTGTGAAATCTGAAATATTGTTGTTGGTCAAAGCTATGTACTAGGAGGAAAAATAATAACATTTAGGAAACTTTATTTAGATAGGGATGTGAAAACAGAACTAAACTAAGAATTTAAAAGAAACTTAGTAAGAACTTGAACTTGAACTCAAAATTAGAACTAAAAGAAGAACAAAACTAGATCTCCACCTTAAACTAGAGGTGAAAAGTTAAACTCCAGGACAAAACCTAGGTTGAAAACAAAATCCTTTTAATCTAAGATTAACCCAAACAGGGATTTTTTGTTGTTGTTTGTGTATGTGTATTTGTATTTTAATATATGTCTACTTTGATAATAAGCCAGCTAATTTAAACTATATTGTGGTCTGTGGTTCTTTTCTTTTAGGTGTTTTTAAAAAGCAGAAATAATACGGTCACAGTCGAACCTACTGGTATAAGTTACTGTAGCTAACCCTCAGAGGTGGTACACTAAGAGCATAGAGAGAGAGAGATAGTTGGCGGGAGAGAAAATAGCTGCCCGACTTAATGCGTACGTTTACGTGTTAATCATTTCAATTCAGTATAAGCACTAAATGTCAGCAATGGCTTCATTTTGTCACTTTTTTAGAAAGAAATGTGTTTTGATCTGTCATAAATTTAATGAGTAACTCAGTAATTGCATGAATTACCAATTTTAGTACAAATTAAAAACACATTTTAATGTCTATTCTTCCACAAAGTTTCAGTGGTTGATATATGGGATTCATAAAGTCATGATCTGTAAGTAATCCAAGAAGTTTCTTCCAGAGTGACAATTTCGTTTTTCAAAATGCTTTTCTAAATTGTATCCAGCACTAACAGAAATATTTAATATTGATATATTATTTAATTTAATTATTTAAATTATTATTTGTATTTTTGTTATTTATTTTCTCTTGTGGCTGGTTGACATGTGAACACTTCAACAATGCGTGAGAGTAAGTATGGGTGAAGTAGATGAGACGCAGGTATGTTGCACAGATTTTTTTCAACCACCCTAGAATCCTACACACTGCACAAGTGGCTTGTGAGTGCTCTTCAAATGATTAGTTGGTGCCTTCTGCCTGCTGCTTAACTGTTAGAATTAAGTAAATCTGGTAATCATTAGTATGGTTTTTGTTGACATTCTACAGGAATCCTACATGCATTTACATATGAATCTGCACACCCCATGGACTGGAGCATTAGCATGTTCGCTACATGGAGTGATGTCTGTGTTTATCAAATGTCCAATGCATGAAAGACACAGACGATGTTTAGAAATCAGAACTGGTTATTCAGAAAAGCTCTACAAAAGCATCAGTAGTCATGTCTAATGTCTGGGTTCATGTGATTATCAGAGATTCTCCTGGTACACCCCTGCTGCAGGAGCTGCGTCTGAATGATGGCCGGCTTCTGCAATGTTTCCGTTTTTCTGTGTTTTTAAAACACTTCATGATACACTTACTACACACACAGTAAGTGTATCATGACTTAAAATAACAAGGTTTGATTCCAGACTGTTTTTCTGTTTGAAGCCACAAGACCAGTTTGTATTTAAGTGGTAGATTTTCATAGTAAGTGTTCCATTTTCAGGACATCCTTTAGAGTGGCTGCATGAGCCTGATGGGGCCCTGCAAAACAAACCTGTACGCTCTAAATATGTAACCCCTCCTCTCCACAACCCTACATGGGCTTGACAACCTAGAAACCCACAATACCTGTACAGGTCGACCCCCCCATACTAGTACATGTGACTAAAGCATAATATATGAAAGGAATTCTTAACATTTCCAGAAGTCAGTTTGAGTTTGTCCAGAAAAACTGCTTCCATCCTGGAAAAACTGCTTAGATTTCAGGACAAGGGAGCATCGACTATTAGTCTAACTTGGATTTTTTTCTTGGTTCCAGTAGTCCTCTTTCATAATTGACAGCAGTTGGCAGGTGTGTCAGTATTTCATGCTGTAGGGCAGGTATAGAACCACGGACAATAGATGGCGCTACTGAGCATCTTTTTTGAAACTGGCATTTCAACCAAAAAGAGAGCATCTGTTGTGATGAAAGGCAAAAAAAAGAAATATTTCTGCAGTCTTTTAGAAGTTTCAGAAGATTTTAGAAAGTCTTGCCTTGTGATTTCGATCCTCTCTGTGCCTCCTCAGTAATGGGAAACACGTGGGAAAGACACGCCGACACGCTGGTGCATCCATGACTTTGGAGGACATAAACATAACTTACAACCACTTATTGCTGATTTATTTAGCCTCACTTCTAACACTGGCCTCCAAAACCCCAACAAGCCCTAATAAATTAAACTATCCAAACAGTTTTGAGTTGATTTAGTCCAAGCAATGCCTGGACCCGAAGACACATGCACTTACATGCACACGCACACACAGTCAAATGAATGTGGGCGAGTTCGGGTCAGCTGGAGCTGAACCACAAATCATCTGCAGGGAAACAAACTGGGTTTTTATCTAAAACTACAGAGTTTAGACAGAATCCTGTTGACTGCTTTATCTTCTTCAAGACTCCAATAATAATTCAAAGTAAAATATCAATCTGGAGCAGGATTTTTTATGTTTTGCCATTTGATGCACACTTTTTTATTGTATCCAGCAGCAGCTCTTAAGCATGTTTGTCAACTTGACTTTAAGAGTGTGAAATATCAGATTTTAAAATAGACATTGGCACAAGCTGGATCCTTTAGATCTCAGGACCTGAGCCTAACATTTGAGAGGAAATGCCTCTCCGTATGACACAGAACTGTGTGATGTGTCATGGAGTGATATATGGCGCAGGAAAACCTTCGTCTGACGTGGCGTGGCTTGTGATGAGGTGCACTGAGGCTGCAAAAACCCTGCCACTAAAGTGAGGATTGTCCTGCTGGGTCCAGGATAGCCAGGTCATTCTGTCAAGAATGTGGTGTATGACCTAATATCCAGTAGACCTGGCTTTTGGCAGAAACTTAGACATTTAATATGTAAATATGACAAAAACAAGAACTACCATTTCTCCTGCCAGCAGGTTTAAAATGTTATATGTAATGTATAAATATATGTTAAACAGATATATTGTCAAAAATGCTGTGACTGCTTATACAGTTGTAGTTGCAGCTAATGACGGCTGCTTCTGCTGTGCTCTCTCTGACCGAGTTCAAATGCTTACTGTCGCTCATTAACATGAGAGGGAATAAAATAAAAACAAGAATAAAATGAGGGGACCTTTTTTTATTGTTGTCTAAATGAAAATAAGAAGACATTCTAAAGTTCAGGAGCCCTGAGCTGCTTTCCCATCCAGCAGCAGCGCTCTGTCTGGCCCTGAGCTCCTCTCCCAGGAGCTGTCATAGTGAGCGTGTTCACTACAGCTCCATCGGTCCTGACAGACTCTATAGTGATCCCGCCGTCACCCAACAGTAACCGGGACAGGATCTGGGTCGGAATCTGCTAAATACGCGCCGTGTCGGCCGCTCAATTTGCGCCGCAGTACCTCAATTCGTGTCTAAACCACTGACTTTAGTTTAAAACTGGCCGCCTCTGCCGCGTGAATCGGGTTCAGTGTGAATGCACCTTAAGACTACAAAATTAAAGTAATGTGACCTGCAGGTTTGGGTATTTTGCTGCGTTTCCATCCAGGTCACCTCTGCTGATCCTTTACAATAACCAGGAGTCACCTACAGAGTGGATTAGGTTGAAAATAATGAGATGAGATAGAAGAGCTGCAATCTAAAAGCTCAAGCAGCAAAAACTAAATAAACAAATAGTGGAATCGTAGATCTGCTCTGCTGTCAGCTGGGAGTTAAGAGAAAAATTGCTGCACTTTGTCTGCAGGACCATGCAGCCTCTGCATCCATGTAGTCTAACTGTGTATACATTGTGTTCATGGGTCTAGTATTGAACCCCCCACAGAGTTCTCTATAGGTCTATTTCTGTCTCTGAGTGGGCAGGATGGATGCTCTGCCTGCAGGATGGAGAGAGAGATGAAAAAGTAGATGGAGGAGTAAGAGGAGAACAAGCCTCCTCGCCTGTTTGTGTTGTGTCTTGTAAGTTCCTCGTTCCCCTTCTCCTACGGACAGCACCTAGTGACACAATTATTAATCTGTAAATTGGAGGAGGGGGTTATGTTCACATCTTATTATATCAACTATTTAAAAATTAAGAACAAAAAGAAGCCAAAGACATTTCTCCTGCCGCTTTTGTTCCCTGTCCAGCATCTAAAAACGTTTAATCGTCTGTGCTCTCCACACTGAGTCACACAAGTGTGTTGCTCAGGTGTCAAGCAACACAAACCCCACCTCTGTAGAGAGCCTGACACTGCCAGCAACTCCATTTCCAGCATTTGTTGGTGTGTGTAGGTGACATTCAAGGATTTAACTCCATAAACAAACTCATGCTCGGATAAATAGAGCATGCAAATATAAAAAAAGCAACTCCTAAAAAAACATTTCCTTTTGGTAATTTTGTAGAAATAGATTATTGGTTAGTAGAGGTACATAGGGTATCCTAATATTTTACTCAGATGACAGCAGCATTACTTTAAAATATTTTTTCTCAAGTAAAATTAAAAGTTAAAGTAAAAGAAACAACATAGCAGTCTAAAGAAATGTAATGTCAATTCTTAAAGACGTACTGGACAACAAGAATAAAAAATGCTCTTGCACTTCCAAATATTAATATAATATTGAAAGTTAAATTAATATTTAACATTGTTTTTGGATCAGTTTTGCTTTTACTGATACAAGGAAAAAAAGACATTATACAACTTTTGCATATATTTGAATAATCAGTATTTTCTAACATGTGGGCTTACATAAATATCCAAAGTTTAGTTCTTTGTTTTTCTTTATTAAAAAATAATATAAATTTTCTTCTATATTGAGGAAGTGGAGCTTCTAGTCCTAAATAAGTGTTTTTTTCCTCCATTTAGTATCACTGCTGTAACATAAGAAAAGTTATTTTGTTCATGAAATGTCTAAGTATTGTTGCAGACATGCTGATGCTTTCATTGAGGTTCAGTCGTCAAACCAGATCTTTGTTGGAGAGTCGTACTGGCAGAAATGTTTATACTGTTTATATTTTTAAGTGATATAAACTGTGTTGCAGTTAAGCCACTCTTTAGAGCAGTAACTGTGTGAATGTGACCCAACTGTTCTTCCTGGTGGATGGAAATGGGCTTCTAAATGAAATATCAAAGTCGCAGACCACTCTGTGATCCCACAGGGAGAAAATGTTCATGCACATTTTTATCTACGGACAGGTTGTGCCAAACACTTAATCAACGTGCAGGGTTAAAAGCGGAAATAAGGGTGAGGTTGGGGAGACGCGGGAGTGTTGCACAGATTATTTATTTCTTTGCTCCCACCTCCAAAATCCTGTGCAAGCATCCTTCCTGCTGACTGTTAGAAATGAGAAAATCAAACAGTGTAGATTGTGCGGGTATCGTACAGGCACTTACATAACTCTTGCATAAGCTCGGGTTGGTATGGGACCAGCACTTACACCTTACTAATGACCATATGGCCCTGTACAACAGCACACATCTGAAAACATACTGAATGTGGGGTCAGTGCGCGGCCAGTACTCGGACTGTGTGAATTGCTAGAGCGTGGAATAAAGGCACCAGATGACAGCTTCATCTGTTTGCCATATGTGCTTGCATACTTACAATATCTTAAGAAGACTTCATGAAAAACTTACCACATGCACCACAACGGTACAGTCCCATTTTCATGACGTCCTTTGAGCTGGCTGTATGAGCCTCGAGGGAAGTGCAGGACCTGCACTTCACTGAAGTTACTCATCATATATGACCCTGTACGGGCTCGGACAACCCAAAAACCTACAGCACCCATACAGGTCAACCTCCAAAAGGGTCCATGTGACCAAGACTTAACTTGTTACCACATGCAGTACTTCTATTTATTACTGATCATTTGCAAAGAATAAATTCGTATAGCACCAGCTATAAGTTGTCTCTTTAACTAAAATGTAGACACAGCAGAGGCCTGATGTTCATTAATATGTGCATGCAGCTGCAGAATGTGATCTGACTTTCAGACATACTGACCACATTTACAGCCTTATCCTGATACAATGTACGAGTGAAACAATTAAATGCGCACATTTGATCTCTCCAACTGGAATAGGAAGCATTGTACTGGAAAATGCTCCATATGAGATTAGACACATGACATTTGAAATATCCTAGCCCATAGGCACCTCATTTGGAAGCAAGGGGGATCAGAGGACGGACAGAAGTACTCAGTTTTTTCTGACAGCTTTGTGATCATGAGTCCATCAACTATCAAAGTATGTAAAACAAACTAGCCTGTATGTTGTGAATTAAAGGTGGGAAAACTTGTCAGTTACACTTGTTAAATAACTACAGTCTATATTAATGCATTAATTGGAATATGGTGAGCATGAAAAATAGTGGATCTTTGATGGAGGTTACATACGGTTTCCAAATAGGGCCCCTTTGTGTTTGTGCTGCAGGTGTTCCAGCATGACACTGTTGACAGACAGCAGACTGCATGGATGGCACTGGGTCAGAAGAGCAGGGTGAAGGTGCAGCTTCTCTGCTGGTGAAGACGCAGCCTGAAGGCAGAGCTCTGGTGAACTGACAGGTCAACAGGCTTGGAGGATGGATGAGAAGGAAGGGAAGGGCACCTGAGTCCAGCTGATGACCGCTGTTTGCAGCAGCCTTCAGCTATTTGGAAAGAGAAGGAAGATAAATAAATAAGACAAATGCCCCCTTCTCAGTGGAGGACAAACAACATCTTGCCTGCAGCTCTCCTCTGCTGATGCAGAGAGAGCTGCAAATAAATCCTGAGAAAGCCTTCCAGCTTCACTCCAATGCTGACTGTTTCAACTAGAAAGTCAACTTGATTTTAAGACCAGCTTGAAAACCTGCACGTCCAAGATTTACTAATCAGCTTCATGAATATTTACAGCGAAAGATAAAAAAATATAAACTGAAGTTTCTGAGCGGTTCCTGACAGGTTCAAACGTGTTAAAGTTAAAACCTGAGCGTTCATACAGTCCTATATTAAACTTGCACATGTATTAGTTGTCGGCGTGTTTCTACGTGCATTTACTGATATTTTCAACAAAATATCACTTTTGGAATTTGAATTCCAAAAGTCAAGATGTTTTTGATGACTTTTATGTCATTTATGTTCTGCTGTGAATAAAACCAGATATTCTGTGATCTGAAACGTCTTTCAGTTT
The DNA here is from genome assembly GCA_016861445.1 of Oryzias woworae. Taxonomy (NCBI): domain Eukaryota; kingdom Metazoa; phylum Chordata; class Actinopteri; order Beloniformes; family Adrianichthyidae; genus Oryzias; species Oryzias woworae. The sequence continues at coordinate 55,082 of BOLG01001527.1, forward strand.
TCTTTTAAGTTTAGATCTTTCTTAAATTTTGGTTTGGGAAATTCATAAGTTGAAGAAGCTGTGATCAGGATCCTGTTCATGTCGCTCTTCTTCTGTCCCTGGGAGGATAAATCAGTGTTCTGGACTAAAAGTGTTCAGGAATGAAAAAGAAAGTTATGTTAGGTAAACATACAGCAGTGATGAGTGCATAACATTGAAATAAACTTTTAGAATGCTGTCTGGACTTTCAGCAGGTACTGTATTCTCCTGATGGTTGTTTTTCCCTCTTGACTCAGATCAAACACACATATGCACAAAAATGTGCTCACACACATTTATACGCATTTGCCAAGTAAAAAGATAAAAATTAGGTGCCTGCAAATACTGTATTTCCTGTCAGTCTTGCCGGGTGCCTGTCACCCTGTTGATTCAGGGTTGCATTTGTGTGAATGTGGAGCAGTGTCAGCATGTCGGTGTGTTCCTGCCATGCTTGAGCCTAACGCTGCATCTCTGCTTTGTGAGTTATCCATCTGTCAGCTGTGCCAGAGACGCAGACCCTCGGGAAAAGCGGCTTTACCGGGACACACAGACACACACAGTCTCAGGTGCAGCAGCAGAAGCAGCTTCCACAGTATCGCGGTCACCATGGCAGCTGACCACACAGAACTGTGTGTCTGAGCCCAGTAGAAAAAAACTCCTTTAGCGATATTTCTGATAAATGTTAAACCTGATTAGTAGTTGGAACTTTGGACCCTGGGTGGTTGGACGAATTGAAATGTCCTGGAAAAGGGGTGTACTGCAGGTGAAACCCAGAGCCCCGTTGGGGTGGGCATGTACATCTGCATTATAATGTTGTCAGGCTGTTTTTAGCAGCAAGCTGATCATGGAGAAGTGAAAAACAGGCAGGCCTGTGTATCTTAGGGACCAGAGTTGGTCAGCCCTGCACTAAACGTTTCTCTTTTTTTTAATTCAATGTTTATAGTTTGTTGTCATGTTTTGCTTCTGTAAAGAACTTCAAGATGTCCTTGTGTCTAAAAGTGAAATACATTTAACTGCTGTTCCTTTCAGTAGTTTCTTGTACATCTTTGGAATACTGAACGGCTGTTTGAGCTCCTTCACTGCAGTATTTTATCTTTGACGTTGAGAAACTCCCAGAGGAAAGCCGACTACAGTTGTGTCTGATGTGATCTGCAGCTTAACCGGTGCATTTGGTTTTATCCAGAAAACAAATCAATGCTGGGAGTGAGACAGAGATTTGAATAAACATCAGATGGAGGGCTGTTGAACAGATGAGTGGAGGTGTAAATGAAGTGGTGGGCGGAGCCTGTAGTCCAATTTGGATGGATGAGGCAAAGGACAGGATGTGCAAATGAGGTTCTGTTTTCAACGGAAAGTTCTTTCCTCTTGTTCTCTTCTCATAGAGGTGTTGAGTGCGTCAACACACGGCAGGTTGACTGCATCTCTCCAGGGATATTACAGCACCAAACAAATGAAACGACATGCCATTTGTTCACCTTACTTTCCTCTTTGGGTTTGTCCGCACACTGTCATCAAAGGAAAGATATTGATTCCCCTTTCACACTCTCCACAGCATTTTCTCCTTCCTTTCAGAGCTATGCTTTAGAACAAACAGACAAAGCAAAGGTCGTGGGCTTTTCAATGTTCTGATTAAATCTAAAAAGTTTGTTTTTGACATAATGGATAATGGACTGATTTACATGATATTTAGTGGGATTTTTAGACTGTTATTCAAAAGCTAACATGTCCTTTTTTTTTGCTGAGAGGACATTTAGATCCCATAGTTCTATTATTTCCTACACAAGTTTTCAGTTTTGTTATACATGTCTTAAGACATGATACCACCTGTTCTATCATAACTTTATGATATCATAACACTCTTTTTTGCCTTGTACTCGACTGACCTGAGACCAGAGACTAATTCCTTTTTGCCTTGTTGTGAAATGATAAAAATCCTAGAATCCTTTATAGCTTTATTTACAGTTTTACAAGGGGTGCAGTAGGACCCTTCTTCATCTGCAGTAAAAAAGGAATCATGATCAAGGACTCACATTTGTCATAGTTCTCCATATGTTTAGCAGTGCACCTCAGGGTTACTCAGATTTACAGCAGACTCCAATACTGTTTCTGAGGAGGCTGAACCTAGAATGTAAAGGTTACATTTATGAGGCTTCTCTGATGTGAAACCAGAAACCTGCGTAAGCTTGAGAGGTAGATGCTGTTATTTCATCATAAGTTTTAATAATAATAAATCTAATGGCAGTGCAGTCATGAAATGACATGTAGTGTGTTGGTAGTGCTTTTTGTAGGGCATGAATTAGCTGTGTCTCCAATGAGTGGTAGTGGTGCACCAGGTCTGTCTGCCTGTTCTGTAGCAACTGATTATCAGGGAACAGTTGTGCTGAGCTGTAAATTGCTTTGCTTTCTTTTATTTTTATGAAGACTACAGCTTAAAGTCCCACTTCAATCATCATGTGGTAAAGCGTTCCCTGTCGTCTTTAAATTAGGGTTACATTGCTTTTTGCCAAAATTTAAAAAAAAAACAAAACAAAAAAAACTGTTGTTTTATATGAGCAGCAGTAGTTTATTAGAAATTCACCTCTGATTTGTGGGTGGGACTGTGAGGGCGAACCAACCTCATCTCCTCTTCTCATCACCCATAACTGAGCTCTCTTTTTACACGGTCTCTTGCTAGCTTACAACGCCTCACAACCCAACGCTAACATTACAGGTGCAACAAAAAGGTCAAGTAATATTGGGGTTATCCAGCTGTACAGTTTTGATCCGTATTCTAGTTCAGACGAGGAAAACAAGAATGCATATGCATCTATTTGTCTGTAAGTGGATGCATCAGAACAGTGTGGAGCAGTACTGCTTGTTATTGTTGCTAATGGTGTGATGTGCTCAAAGGAGATCAGTTTGATTGGCTAAGAACTGCTCGACTTGATCTGGTACTGATTGCTTTGGCCTGGATCATGAAGAGTTCACCACATTTGCAGGTGAATTTTTTTCTGCCAAATTTAAGGTACAAGGGAAATGATATACACAGGCAGGATAAAAATTCAGTGTTAAAAATTCAATGTAAAAAAAAATCTGTTATAAAATTTTGATGTAAAAAATTCAGTGTAAAAATGTTAATATAAAGGATTCAGTGTTAAAAATTCAATGTAATAAAAAGAGTTGGATTCTGGTGGAACTATAATTCTTCCATATCGCCACATGCACAGAAAAAAATCACCAAAATTAGCACACACCTAGGACCCGGTGAGAATTAATTTTGGGCATCCCCCACCCAAGTTGATGACATCACGGCGAGTGAAACTGTAAAAAGAATGACCGGGACAAAAATTGCTTATGTAGCAAAAAAAATGTTTCAAAACACACACAAAAAAAAAGACAAAATGCAAGTGTCAGGGATATTCAAGAGAACTTTTGAAATTATTTAGGGATGGCCACACGATGGTTGACAGAGGCCATTTTGTGGCAAACTATGAGATTAGGCAGTTTTCACATTTTCACACAATATGAGAAAACTGAACTTTTTGCTTGTGCAATTTTCATGAAACTTTACACACATGCCACCAGTTTAGGTCTACAACCAAAACTGCAGATTAATTTACCTTTGACCTTGTTGAGAGGCCGCCATCTTGAATTTAAAAAAAAGCACCCTTTAATACAAGCTACAAACTCATCCACTCCACTTCACAAGTGTGTGCCACTTTGAGTTGGTCTTTCACATAAAATTCCAATAAAATATATATAGTTCAAGGGGAATGAATGAAGGAATTTTGCAAGCCACTGTGTGCTGACCTAAATTAAAGGTTAAACTTTTACTTTTACCAAAACGAGAAGCTTAGTTATTTATTGTTTAAATTAAGAAATCAGAAAAAAGCTGTTTAATCTTTCTCAGACATTAACATTAAAACAGCTTTTTGTAAAAAATATTTTGTCTTAAAGTGTTTGACAGTGGTTTCAAGAGCAGAAGTGAACATTCTGAAGCAGAGGTCTCTGGAGATGTGCAGCAGAAACCTGAAAGTGTAATTCGCTTTCACTGTTAACCATCATGAAGCTGCTGGTGTTGCTCTCATCAATAAAGCAGCGGAGTTCAGTTGACATGGTGAGAGCCGTTACTCTACTGCTTCTTCTGCAAATAAATCATTAATTAATGGAACTGAGTGTCAGTTCAAACATTGCATAGTATAAATCATGAACTAAGGAGTAGTTCAGTTCTTTTTTTATTCCAAAAAAAGCACTAGGGTTATTTATTTCAAATGGAAACACAAAGTCAACTAATTACTGAACACAGATATATTTTATTACTTTAGTTAGATTAATATTTTAGTCTCGCTGGACGTCTGAGGGGACTCTAATTTGTTGACTCACAGTCACTATATTAAAGTGACAAACTTCAAAAAACAAACTCTGTTTCAGATGGTATCATCTGTTTAAGAAATGGTCAGAGAAAAGTACGTCTTGGGCACCTTTGATGGTTGGAGTATTCAAAATGTCTGATGTTTTGTAAGTTTTTGCTCATTTTGTCTGCCTGTTTCTGGTAAAGTGGCAATAACACCTCTCAAAGAAGTTAATGCCAGTTTTCATGAGTGTCTCATTTATGAGTTCACTTATGTTAATAACTGAAAGAAATTTTTAAATGAGACTTAAAAACAGGGTTGTGACTGACTGGAGAGAAAGAAAGGTAAACTGACTATCCAGCCGCATAAATGTTACACTGAACTCATGAAATGATTGTACAAAAGAATTAAGAAAATTAGTTCAAAAGTAAATGACCTTTCATGTGCAAGTGTGGAGTTGTCTGTCTCCTTGTGCTGTCCTGTGATGAACAGGTGGCTGTAGACTTTGACTTTGCGCAAAGAAATGAAGCATTTGTCTTTTGCATCTCTAAGTGCATATATCCAGGATAATGCACAGAACTATGAATACTGAAACATTTCAAATTAATTAAAAACAGGTTTTCGCTGTAATGTGTTTGTGACAAAGAGACGGAGGCGTTTGGATCCATGTGCAAAGGTTTTAATGGCAGGCAAGAGCTGACAAGGACAAGGGCAGATGAGTCAAAACACTAGAAAGACAGGGACAGGGAATGCTGAGACTGTTGGCAAGAGGACAAACAAGACTTTGCTCTGAGCAGAGTTTGGTGCCAGATTAAATACTAATGTGGTGATTACTAAATGAGCAACAGCCTTGTGGAAGGTTCGGACTCAGTGAGAGTAGGTTGATGGGAGATGAAGTGTGAGTGAAGGTTAATACTCAGGGGATGGATTCCTCTGGTGGTTGAAGGGGGAGGCAGAGCCCTAACAGTGTTGCAGGGGTACTTCATTTCTGACAAATGGTATCTGCAGCAGGTACCTTTACACAAAGGTTTATCTGAAGTTAAACAAGTTCTCTGGTCTGAGTCTACAAAAGCTCTATTCTGAAGTGGTCCCAAACCCTGGCAGGTGGGTATCGTTGGATGTGCAAGTGACAAATGTGCTGCAACTGATGATGCGACTGAATTAACAGGAACCAAAATGTTTGTAACTTCTTGCTAAACCTATACAATAATTTTTGGTTTAAAGTTTGCTTCCTCCCACTCCCTTTCAAACAATTACTGTATTTGTCTGTCTATAAGTCACTCTGGAGTATATGTCGCAGCAGCCATAAAGAGCATAACAAAGAGGAAAAAAATCATATACAAGTTACTTTTAGGAGAAAATTTAACAAAATACAGGACCAAGAACGGACATTTTATCATGAAAGGCAAATCATAATAACAGAATACATGAACAATAAGAGGGTGACGCTTCCCTACCGTAACACATTGATGGTTATTGAGCTTCACAAAACAAGGAAGGAATCTAGCATGGTAGCGCAACATATGGATAATTATTCAAATAACCATAGCATAAAGAACATGCTGACAAGTCAACAAAACTCTTTATATCACTATAAATCACCAAATCCGTTGAATTCTTTAACAATAGACCCTTTTCACGTGACGTCAGACAAAATGACGACTTCACTGCTATTATCAAAAGTTACTATCGGTTTACGAGTTTAGACAAGCAAAGCTGACAACTAAATGCTGTTTAACATTGTTATACGTAAACAATAATAGGTAATCTTACCAATTGTAACACAAATTTGTGTGATATTATTTTTCATCAATGTCCTAGCTGTATTTTCATTTCCTCTCTTAGATCATTCACAAATCAGAATACAAATTGCAGTCATCCTGCCTGCAGAGGACTGCACAGATGCTTCGTCAAATTGACTAATATTATAAAACAAGTTGTGAGTAATTTCTCTCTTACAACCTGGTCAGTTAGACAAAAGTTACAAGTATTTCATTGAGTGCCTCATTGTTTGATTGTTTGATGTTTGATTATGAAGGTAATTAGGATTTTTATTTTTCTAATTAATACTAACGCTAGCGATAGGTTTCCCCAACGGGTATGAGATGTAGAGCTGCAAATGATCTGCTCAGTTAAAGTTGCTTACATTTCCAGGTTCACAAAATCTGTGAAAACAGAGCACAAATAAGACAATTTCAATGACAATGTGTTACATGAAAGTAAAACTATTTACTGTTGCGTTGTTTTCTGATGCTCCCCTTTGCTTTTTCTCATAACTTGTGTTTGATCTGCAGGGAAAATAAAGGTAAAAAAGGACAAAATGAAAACTGTAAAAAATTCTTATACAGTGACAATTTGCATGTAATTTCTAAATGTGCTGCCAGGGCTAAACATTTCTCTTGGTCGCACTTACTTTGAACGCTAAAAATATGTGGCTGTACTTAGCTGCACTTAAAATATTTGCTGTGACACTTGGTAACCATTCCTGTTTTTACAATTACCCCTTAAAGTACCCGGAAAACAACAAATACCCTTAAAAACAACAAATACCCTTAAAAACAACTACATTTAGGCTTTGATGTAATTAAAATGCATGCAGACTTGCAGCAATGTGCATCGTAGCTGCACTAGAACATGTGGCCCACACAAACTTCCATCAGTTTTTATGCTTGTTCAAACTTAAAATACTTGTGAATAACATGAGGCAAAATATAAATCTTTAGAAAAATATCTGCTCAAATGAAAGGTTAATATTTTCAATATTTAGAATATCAAATATTGGAGGATTATTCAGTTCTCTGCTTTGCCTATCTAAACCAGTAAACCGGAAAGTAACGTAACACACTGTCAGTGATGTCGCTAATTTTGTGTGACCTCACCGTGAAAAGCGTCTTTTCCATCAAGCCAAGCGGTATTTCTTCTTCTGCGTTACTGTCAGTAGTAACTACTTATACACTCCAAGAGTGCCCTCTAGTGGTTGTTTTTGGTTTATATATATTTTTAAATTACAAATAAGCTGCAAAAAAAAAACGAAACTTGATTTTTGCGATAATGAAACACTTTTTGGTAATCTTGTTTAATGGATTCAAAGTGTGATGTTCTGTATATACAGAATGGACTTTACAGTATAAGTTTAAATATGTCTATTTATAATTAAAAGTAATGATAATGGTATCCATTACTTGTTTGTGTATGCTTTATCTTCTTTTCCTTTTAATTCATGGTAAATGATTAATGGCAAATACTTTTATAGAGCTTTTCTACCTTCCCTGAAGACTCAAAGCACTTTCCAGTTACTGTCCCATTACCCCATTCACACACAAATTCACACACTGATGTCGGCTCCACTGTCGGAACACTGACGACAACCTTCCACCAGAGGCAATGTGGGGTTCAGTGTCTTGCCAAAGGACACATCGACACATGGGCAGGCAAGGTGGAAAACGGACTTGCAATATTCTGATCTAAGGTCGACCGCCATACCGCTGGACCACGGCTGCCCCATGACCAATTCTCTCAACTAAGTTTGATATTTTTATGTATAGCTAGGCCTATATTTCTTTTATTTTGTTCATTTATTTTAATTTTTTTATTGCTTGAAATTAACAGATTTCAATCAATTGTAGAAAAGAAACTACAGCAGCACATGAATCTGGAAAACGTTATGAAATGCATCACTGAGAAAGGTTCTTCAGAGTTTGGAAGAAAAAAAAACTTTGGAGAAAAAAAAACATGCCATATTCCTGAAAAGTAAACTGAGAGGCTGAAACTTAAAATAAACAAGTCCCAGACAAAGCGTGTGATTGCTAAGTGTTAGCCCCATATTTTTGAGTGTCTGCTGTTTTCAAATACCTGGTAATAAAGCTTTGCTGAATATTCAGGCATAATACTTGTTTTAAATGAACAATACTGGATGAGCGGAGATGGATGGATGGATGGATGGATGGACGGACGCACAGACAGTTTGTGCATGTGAAATCAGAAGGTGAGTCTGAAAAAAGAGAACAGGAGGTAAAAAAAAGACACAAATGAATTTTGACAGAGGAAGGGAGGGTGAAATAGAGGGAGCCAGAAGAGAGAGAGGGGGGGGTACGTAAAGATCTACAGAGAGAAGGAGAGACAGAGGGAGGAGGAAGGAGAGCAGCAGCAGAAGCTCAGCTGCTGTTCCTACCAGAGGACTGCAGTTGTCGAAGGGAAGTAGCCGTTTCCACAAGGATTACTGCGATGTCTGCCACCATGGCAACAGCTAGTAGGAGCTGAACTGAGTAGCAGAGAAGCTGATGGTCCAGTGCCGTAGCCAACGAGCAAGGCAGCCATGAGCCAGGAGTCAGGCTTCTTAAAACAAAAAACAAGGTGTAATGGAAACTGAGCTCAGAAGATTTGAATGTAAACAATCATTTTTAAGGAAGTCAGAAAAGTTGAAGGAAGAAAACGTGAATCCGTCAGCTCTGTGTTCTGTAGGTTTGAGGGATTTCTGCCTCCTCTTTTCTATTGGACCAACTTCTTCAACTTGATTTTTTTAACTCCCCTAAATAAAGTAAGTGTTTTTCACTACTATGTGATGTTCATCTTACTTGGCTTGAGGAGGAAATACTTGATTTTGAGTTCAAAGTTAAACCAAAAGACAATGCTAACCTAAAACTACTATTTGCTGCTGTGCACTCACTTCCCAAAGAACAATGTGAATACAATCTTGAGTGAATTACTGAAATACCATAGCTAAGGAAACCATAACCCCTAGACTGTTAAAAGCAAGTGAGAGTAGCTCTAAAGAAGCTTTGACTGGCTTTGCTGCATGATGCTTGGTTCTTTTGGAGAGTGACATTAAGCTAAAGTCATCATGCCCCTGGCTCACAGGTCCGTTACAGGAAAGTAGAATTTCCTTAAACTGATTCTTGAGCAGGCTGCATGGTGGTGCAGCAGTTAGCACTCTTGCCTCACAATGAGACGGTCAGGTTCAAATCCTTGCTGGGTCATTTCTGTGTGGATTTGGCATGTTCTCCCCATGCATGTGTGGGTTTTCTCCAGGAGCTCTGACTTCCTCCCATAGTCCAAAAACATCCTTCATAGCTTGATGATATCTCTAAATTGTGTGAATATGTGTGGGTTTGCAACAGACTGGCCACCTGTGCAGGGTGTACCCCACCTTTGCTCAACAGTAGATGGGCTGGTTCCACCAACCCTATGACACAGCAGGTTCTGAGGATGGACAGATGATTCTTGTTATGTTAAACAACACCATTATTTGAAGACTATTTAACTCTACAATTCCATAGAAGGCTTAAACCCAGATACGAAAGAGTCAGACACAAACCTAAAGACATATTTCGAAGTTTTTGGTCAGAGTGGCCTGCTTACTTTTTAAAATATCAGTCTAATAACAAACACACCACATCTAAGGTTGGGGCTGGTTCTAAAGGCACACACACAACACCAGACATGTCACATTTGGCTTCATCTGACACTTGTCACTAGATGCCTGACACTCAAACTAAAATCAGCACATGTGGAGCTTTGTAACTTAGAGCTCACTGGTTTTCGTCTCATGTTTAGTGAGCATGTTTCATGTCAAAACTAGGATAAATTAGTGTCATTCAAAGGGGCTGTGTGTTGGCGCAGTGGTTAGCGCTCTTTCCTCACAGCAAGAAGGTCCCTGGTTCAAGTCCTGGCTGGAGGACAAACAGTGTCACCATTCAAAAACATGCTTCTTAGGTTAATTGGTCACTCTAAATTGTCCCAAGGTGTGGATGTAAGTGTGACAGACCAGCCCCCTGTCCAGGGGTGTCCCCTGCCCATAGCCATGGCAGGCTCCAGCAGCCCCATGACCTTGAAAGGGACAAAACAGTATAGAAGATGAATTATTCAGGACAAATAAACAAAGAGTGAAGATCTCTTCCTTCTGCCATTTACCTGTGTGCGTAGCTGCAGAAATCTGTCTGTGGAAGGGGCAGAGTCACTGGCTGCAGTGTCAGCTGGTAATTAAACAAGCATTAGGCAACAGTGGAGAGAAACAACTTCCTGTAAATTAAATATTTTGGAAGAAACTTCAGCTGAGAATACAGGAAAAGCGTTAAAATGCTAGGGCATCTTCTGAAAAGCGAAATAGATGTACAGAAGTAGAAGAAAACAATAAACACAGAATTAGCAAAGCAACTGATAAAAGACATAGAAGTATAAAAGTAACTCCAACATGTAGAAAACAGAAGGAACATAGGCCAAATCAAAATCCCTTCAATATCTGTAACAAGGCAGAAAAAACTGCCTTTTTTGTTTAACTTCTTAAGGAGCCCATATTTGACAAACCAGAAAAAAACTTCATAAACCTTTTTGATGAATCAGGAAGAATGTGTTTGGTTCCTGTTTCCACGTCCTTTCATCTGTGTTTCTTTCTGTGAGACCATGATACTTTTAGGTTGACATTTTTAGAAGTTCTGCTGTCCTATGAAGATTTCAGTGCACACTCCAGCAGCAGATTTCAGACCAGAAGAGAACAAAGAAACATGCTTTGAAGAAAACCACGTGATCTCTATAGAAAAAATAAACTGCTATTACTAATTCATTCCATTTGTCAGGACTGGTGTCTTTTTTTATATGTTTTTGCTAATGCTCTTTTTCTCATGATACTTTTTTGCTGTAGTGCCAGTTATTCAATTTATAAACTGACCAATCAGATCCCTCATTTAATCTACATGGTCTCATCCCAAACGCTTGATTGACAGATTCTCCTGAGCCCACAAGTCTTAAGGGTGTGGACTTGCAACAAGCTCACTCCAGGTTGGCAAGAGTGGTTGTCATAGAAATGTTGACTCAGACCGACCAATCAGCGTTTACTGATTTCTGGATGGAACATGGTGACGTCTGTGTTGCAAAAAAAATGCCACTGAATTGACTTTGTTTCATTTGAGTCGAAAGGAAGGCATTTTCGATGGGTGATGCCACACTCACTCGGTCCACTTCTTATATACAGTTAATGGTTTGGTTTAAAAAAAGTTGATCTTTGGTCCAGTTAAAGAAGAAAAGTTTGAGTTTCTTGGATGTGAACAAAAGACGGTAAATTGCCCAGGCAGAGTGAATGCTGAATGAAAAAGAAAAATCCCTGGACATCCCTTTGTGGTGGAGTGAGCAGGTTCCTGTAAATATACGATAACCAATGGAGCAGATGGAAAAGATGGTTTCTTTATGTGCTTCTTCTCCTTTGTCACAAAAGGTAATTGTTTTTCCAATTGGAGCTGCATTAATTCGGGCAGCTGTGGAGCAAAGGTGGAGTGGTCAATCGCGAATCAGAAGGTCACAGGATTAGATCCCACCTTGCTTGCCCATGTGTTGAAGTGTCCATAAGCAAAGCACTGAACCTTGTATTGCTCCTGGTTATTGGTTGGTGGCAGAGTTAATGTGTGAATGGGAGTGTGGGTGTGAAGTGCTTTGGGTCTTAATCGTGCTAATATATAGATATTAGGAATATGTATTAAAATTAGTACTGATTAATATAGCTCTTCAAAAAACAAAGTCAGTAAAAATAATCTACTTGTTAAAAACATTTTTTGCTCTGGTTTTCTAAATGTGTGCATTAGGATTGCACATGAGCAGCTAGAAGAGGCTCTTTGTATCCGGCCATTTTCTGTCTGCTGATAACAAAGTGCCTTCTAGTGTGAATATAAACCCACATGACGTGTTTTGACTCTAATTCCATTTGTTATTTAACAGCCATTGAGGAGATGTTCATTATCTGCATTTTATTCACAGAATGTTATTGCCTGGTTTCTTTTAACATAATATTTGATCAATTTAGTTGCTCAAGGAATGGCATCTATTGATTGACTTCAAGTCAAATGTTTGTTAAATAATAGCCAGATATGTTAAAAAAAAGTACCTGATTGTTTTATTCTGTTTTTGGACTAGGTCAGAGTTTATAATGGGTTTGGGGAAATAAATAATTAGACCTAGAAACTGGTTGATTGTTTTGGGTAGTTTGATCAGCTTCAGTCTGTGAGTTACTGTTATAGGTGCTGTGAGTAATTACCAACTGAACCAAGGTCAATTGTGAGTGTTTTCAGGCCCATTTTGAGACAGATCTGTGGATAATTAAGTGTGTAGACAACCAAAGTTTACTTTGCCAAACAACAGCAGTTGCAACATATATTTTCCATTAGTTTTGTGTGAAGAACATCCATTCACCTCCTACACCCTGCACATTAATGTCAGAGTCATGAGTCTGAGTGGACGTTGTTCAAAAGCTGCACTTCTAAACCCAAGCACTGAGACTTAGAAGGTTCTGCAGACTGCAGAGTCAGCCATAACACCTCACATGCTGCAGCCATGTGTGAAGGCTCTGAGCCTCCAGTGTCATCACATTGTTGATCAATATTTGTCACTAAAACTACTTTGATCCAATAATCCTCAAGCCATGACGGCTTTATTCTTAAAATTGGAACCTGTTTTCCTCTTTGGTAAGGTTTTGAGTTGTTTTTTCACCATGGCCTTTTAGCATCCTTGTTTATTGAATTAGCTCTCCAACAGAAACCTTCTACCAATGTTTTAAATTACTGTATTTTCCGCACTATAAGGCACACCTAAGAGCCTTCAATTTTTTCAAAAGCTGACCATGCGCCTTATAATCCTTATATATGGATAAATATTGAGCCGCTACAGTTCTCAGCAACTACCGGAAGTAGTTGCCGACTCAATTTTCCCCCGTAGAAGAAGTAGTGCGCGGTGCATGCTGGGATATATATTGAGTTATTATGCTATTGCTTTAGAGTTATTTGAGTTATTATTGTTTGCTTTGCACTATTACGAGTGTTACTATATTGTGATTGCACAAACGTTTAATTTACCGTAACAGCATCAGAATGTTTTTTACGTGTTTACTGAATGGAGGAAAAGTCCCCTCCACTATGTGATATAAATGTTGCACTACATGTTATACCTTGCTGTTGTTAAAAGATAAACTGTGTCATGAAAATACTAATACTTTACCTCAGAGAAAATAATAAAACAGTTGTTCATTCATTTTGGGAGTGAATGGAGTTGTCAGAAAGCTGATTTGCAATCTATTAATAAAGTTAGACTGACCTATCTGACTGTTTTGTTGACATTCCCTTTAGCGCAGCACCTGTCTAATGGATGCATAATGTAACCCCAGCCTCCACTGTAGCGCCTTATAATGCGGTGCGGTGCGCCTTCTATATGGAAAAAGTTTGCCATTCATTGAAGGTGCACCTAATAATGCGGTGCACCTTATAGTACGGAAAATATGGTAATTTTGTTGTTGTTAAATTTCCCTTTGAGTTTAATGCACTTCTTGGCTTTCAATCTTATTTGTTATTTCCTTACAACAAACAATTACCACAATGAAGATGTTTAATTGTTTTGTTTGTTTGCTACCAACAAATCCTGAGTTTTGCCAAGATTCCAACTGACTTGATACTTGAAAATTTTCAGTTTCAGAACGACTAATCAGTGTGAACTAAGCTTAGAAATCTAAGCTTATCATGTGCATACGAACAGGAGAAAGGCATCATCAGTGGACCTCCGATTCATGGATTCACCATGGCAACAACAAAAACTTGCAGGTCAGCAGAAGAGTTCCTGTGTCAGAAAAGAAAAGAGACACGCAGGCAGATTGTTGTAGCTGAAATGAACTCATGAGATTAATAAATAAATATTATACATGCTATTATGTAACTTAGAAACAGTCTGATTGGCCAAAAGAAAAGCTGCAGCAGCCCAGATTTTTTTTCCTATTTTGTTGTATTTTTCTGCTACAACTTCAGGTCCGGTCTGTGAAAATACTGCCTGACTGTGTATATATAGACAACAAACAGAACTGCTCATTAGCATAGGATCATAGCATCAATGAGTTATATATTGCTACAGATGGTAAGCTGGCCTTTTACCATTGTCCAAGACACGTATAGAGCAGCGCCATATTGTGTAAAAAAAAAAACAAAAAAAACAATGAGACACGACTTAGATACATTAAAATGACTACAAAATGCTTAATTTTGGTGTGATTTTAAAAAGAAAAAGCTTAACCCAAACCCATCACCTGGGCTGAAGTCACTGAGGTAGTTGACAAGCTCCTTGGTGGCAAAGCCTTGGGAGTGGATGAAGTCCTCCCCGAGTACCCGAGACATTGGCCAGGTCCTTCGTAAAGCTGGTAAACGGTAGTTAATTGTAAATTTAGACAGCCTAGCCTTCAGATAATTCCAAATTTCCTGATTCCTGACACCCGTGACATCTGTCCCAAACAAATAAGGGAAACGCACAATGGAGCTCAAAGATTCAGTGAGTTTTTGATCTTTTTTTTTTTTTTATCTTGGAGAAGTTAGAACAGCTGTATCGTAGTTGCAAGCACATTCATGCTGAGACATAATGATATGCAGGTATTGATTACAAGCTCTTAAGAAAAGTTCTCAGGAATTACATATTAGTTTTTGCTGCTTTTATGGATATTTTTGGCAACTTAATTGCACGTTGTAAAATGTACAATTACTAAAGTAAATTCATGGGTTTGTAGAGTACCCAAAATGGTTTATAAAAAGGCCATCTTTGAATTTGTCACAATTGACTTAAGTAAATCTAACTCACGAAAGTACTTACCCACTTCTGAGAATGAAGAGCCTGTACACAATAATTAGAGATTATTTAATTTTTTTGTAATATATTATATAAATACAGAACACAAATATTCATTTTATCCTCTGACCTTTTTTAATGCAAAAGTTTTTTTTTAACAATGTTTACGTTGTTTTTTGATATCAATAAAAGTAGTATTGAAGTGTTGTGTTATCATATTCACCCAAGTATATTCATGTTTCCAAGTCTCATAAAAACATTTAAAACCACACCCTTATGCTAAAAATTGATTTTTTCTGATTTCTCTCTGTCAGTGCATGACTCCAGGTTGCTCCGCCACAATCCACTTTACAGACAGGTCTATCCTCCTTCAGAACACTTCCTCTTTGCAGATGGTGAATAATGGTGCCTTTAACCTTTTGGCTGTGTATTTTGGGTCATTGTTTTTGGTCATTTCAAGCTGATGGAGGAAATGGAGATTCTCACTCAGCATTTGACTGTACGTGGCTCTTCACATCCACATGGAAGAAGCTCTGTGCAAAAAAACACCCCAAAGCTTAATGTTCCCACCTCCATGTGTCACAGTGGAGCTGGTGTTTGTGGGCTCGTAGACAGCATGTTTCATTGTCAAACCATTGGAAGATCTACACATGTGACTTCCTAAGCAGGGGAACTTTGTAAGCTCTGCAAGTTGTTAAAGCATTGTGGTGTAAAGTATTCCAATGGTTTCCTTGGTTACTGTTGTTCCAGCTGCTTTGAGATCATCAACTAACTCCTGTCATTTTGTTTTAGGCCAATTCCTCACTGATTTCCTAATCATGGAAAGGCCATCAGGTCAAATCTGATTTGGATCCCCAGACTTTTAACTGGATTGATGCTCTTGTTCTTTTTTTGTACCATTGCACCAACAGTTGTCCCCATAACCCCCAGCTTCATGTTGATGGTTTGTAGTACATTCCAGTCTCTTGCAGGTCTACACCCTTCTCTCTTTAATCCCCTGAAAGCTGTTTAATCTTCTCCTGTTAGAGAGTTGGGAGTCTGACTGATGGAATGATTCTGTGGACAGGTGTCTTTTCTGCAGGTGATTAGTTCAAACAGGTGTCTTCAGTTCAGGTGACAGTATGATTAGGAGAGTCTAACTGGTCTGTGTGAACCAAAACTCTTAATGGTTCCTAGGCGATAAAAGACGTATTATTAAATGTATATTAAATGTACATACATTAATTTAAAGTGGATTTCCTGATTTTCTATGTGTCACTGTTTAAATGAACCTACCATTAGGATGACAGCCTGTTGATTTAAGTGGGCAAATCTGCAAGGGATCAAGTACTTATTTCCTCCACTGTACTTACTTCAATCAATCATCAATGATGATTAATGTCATAAACACTCAAATGGACCAAACATGCAAATGAAGATCCATTTGAAGAGGTGATCTCAATCCATTTCCAAATAGACTCAGTACGACATGTCTACAGTGTGAATGGAAACCGGTCTCGATCTGGGAAAACTCCCAAAATATCAACATTTTACTATAGTGGGGGATTCAGGTAATAAACAGCTGTGGAAAATAAGCTAAAAGTCGTTTAATGAACATATCTGAAGAGATTTATAAAGTAATCGGATCCAGCACTTTCTTGATATTTGAGCAGATGAACACAAAACCCAGCATAGATAGAGAAAAAACAAAGCTGTGCAGGTATTTTGCTTTATTGGTGAAAAGATAAAGGAGTGGGGTGAAGATCTCAGGAGTGAAAGTACTGTGATTGAGTACAGCTGGTTTCCCAAAGTCGTCAATGTTTAAGAGAACACATCTGTACAAACTTCCAATGGAATCTTTTTCTGACTCATGTTTATGTCTTCGGGATGTAAAGTTATGAGTCGTTCTATTTGCTTTTTCTCTGAAAAATGTGGAGAGCCTCATTTCTTAGATCAAAGCTCCACCATTAATGTTACCATGGAAACTCCTGCAGTGCTCAGTTTTTTTAAAATGAGCTACTTTTTTGGTTTTCACCTTTAACCTCTGAAACATAAAGTCTCTCTGTATGTGAAAATGGATGAATACAAATGAGCCAATAGGACACTATTACCACCATTTCTCTTAACCCAGCACTTTTCGTAGTAAGTCAATTGGCAACTGGTTGCATCAGCTGTGAGACCTGCCTGTGTCTTGTGAATTTATGTGAGCAGATAGATGTGTTTAAGAGAGGAGAGCCAGATCAGGATGACATGCAGTCTTTGGCGCATTCAGGGTGTTTATGATCTCTGCTCAGGAGACCACAGTGCCCTTATTTTGTGCTGAACATATTTTATAACCAAATGTGAGCAGATGCTCCAACCATGTGTGAGTTGAACATGAGTTCATTAAGGTGCAGGCCTAAATTAGTTTGGTCTCCCTTTTGAACATTCTTTACATCATTTAAGTACAAATAAGTTCAAAAAACCAAAAGGGATGTAACTGATGTGACCCCTCCTCTTCCGAACATTTGACTATATATAACAACTGGACACTTCCCTTCTCCTGTTCAAAAACAGGAAGTACCCGCTGGCTCCAAGAAGCCAAAATCCAATAGACCTCTATTGAGAAATAAACAGCGGTTACTCATTCTATTTGTCAAAATAACCATTCCTGATCCGATACCTTTTTTTAACATGTTCTTGATAATCCTATTTTTTAAAGTAGTAGAAAGTTATTCAAGTTATAAACTGACCAATCAGATACCTCAGGTGGTCTCACATTGAACGTTTGAAACTTTTGATTGACAGATTCTTTGTGTTATCAGTGGTGGGGGTGTGGCCTTCCAACAAGCTCACTCCTGATTGGCAAGAGTAGTTGCCATAGAAACGATGATTCAGACCGGCTCGGACCAACCACTGCTTGCTGACGTTGTCTGACTCTGCTGACTAACGACATCCGTATTGTGAGAAAAATATGGACTTCATATCGATTGAGCTGGAAGGAAGTTGTAGGGTTTTGGAACCAGGTCGATTTGTTGTTTTCGGTTGTAGTCATTTCCTGTTTTATTTTGTTGTACTTCCTGTGCTCACTGTTCTTCGCAGGTCACTTGTCGCTTCCTTCCTTATGTGTTCCCTCCCTCCTGACACACCTGTGTGTCATTAATTAATCCTCTCTCCCCGTTATATACCCTCGTCTCCCTTGCACGGGTTGTCGGGTGGTTTTGGTTACTACTTGGACTGATTACCTCTTTTCGAGCTATTAAATGAATGACTTTTTTCCATTTTCGAGTACCGTCTGCATTTGTGTCCACACGGCAACCCTGACAGAAGTCATTTTTATAAATTATGTCACACTCACTCGGTCCAGTTCTGTTTTACAGTCCAAAATCAGAACATGTGAGGTGGTAAGAATATATTGCTCATTTTCCAGAAAGACTGACAGATAATTAGACTCTGAGTGTGCTTATTTTTTAATCACACATCTATTAAAAGCTGTCTTTGAAATTAAAGGTGCTGTGTGCTGTTCAGTGTTTTCACATTCATGTTCCCCAAGTTTTCCTTTCCAAGACATTTTACCATTTTATGTTTTACTTTTTTCCACCTGACTGTTTTTATCAGAGGACATAAGAACACAATTTGTGGAAATCCTGTCGAAACAGTGGACTTCTAGAGTTCTTTTCTATACTTTAATTATCCAAACATTTTCTAAATATTTTCACCAATAATAAGCAGAAATCTAAGCACTAAAGGTTAAGATTTTAAATCTGTTTTATGAAAACCAGATTTTTCTTTAAAAACATGCTTTCAATGTATTTTGATGCAGATACAAATTTCTTTTCTTTAAGACACATTTTAAGAACCCACTTCATGCTCTATCAAATGCAGCTCTGATGTAACTGGCTCTGTTTCCTGGGTGTTTGCTGATGCTCTGCAGACTGCTCTGCTGAGGCAAAGGTCTAAGGTTTCAGCGTTCTCCACACAGAGATACAAATATCATATAAAACAAACTATCAGGAATCAAGAGCAGCAGCTTTATTTTCCAGTTCCATGAATATCAGATGAGAGGACATTCTGCTGCTTCGCTTTCAGGAGTCCTTAAAGCTCTGAGTAAGAACCTCTTACAGAAGAATTCTGAACAGATGTGGCCGTGTAATTAACATCTAAAGTAAATGTTTTGGAGTCTATTAGCAGTATGGGGAAAGATGTTAATGTGTCTCTTTAATTAAAGTTGTAGTGTGTTTTGCAGGAAGGATGAGGCCGTTAGGATTTACCGTTCGCTCTTATGGGGGAAACAAGCAGCTGTCACCACAAAATTGAGATTCTCCTCAGATTCTGGTTTATGTCACCAAACAGTTCACCACAGAGAGCAGTCTCTATGAATTGCCCATTATTTTTTGTGTGGTCTTTGTGTTATTTTAATAGGATTTCTTTCTTCTGTGTTCTGCATACTTCAAAAGCATGCAGCCTTGCATTTTGAAATGAAAAGAAACAAAGTTACTTTCATTCACATTTAGTGTTCACATCAAGTTTTGCACAAGCATAGCAGGGCACGGTATGGATTGCCTGGTGTGAAAATGTCCTTGAGGTCTCTGTACTTCTCTTTTTGGTTGGCTCCTTTTATGAAGCTTTTGCATAATAAAGTCACAGTCTTTGTTCCCCCAAATCACACTCTTGCCTGCCAACTAGGGGTGTAACAATTCCTTTTAACGATTCTATTCATGTCATCATTTGAGGTTCCTAATGCCATTCATAGTCGATGTTGGTTCATTGTTTGGGGTTGGTGTTATTGACCGCTTGAGCCCGATAGTGGAGTACAGTGAAGTCATGTGAAAATATGAAATTTACCACAATTCTTTCATACTTTTTCATTCATAGTATTCCTGTGTTTTATGAGCTCTGTTTTTGTGTAATCAAAATAGATTCTACTAAAAAAAGTGTGCTTGCTGTTTAGTTGTGCATCCTTTGTACTGAGCTCTCTTGCAATTGTGCATGTATACAACATAAAGAGAAAAGGACAGAAGATCAGGTCATCAAGCAACATTTTTAACAGAACATTGTACATCATTCATCTTTGCATCTGTCGCACATATGCCATGTCTTTCTATCTTCACCTTTCAAGCAGCACCTGTCTTCCTCTTGTGATTACCTCTGAAGATGATTTGGTGACAGAATGAAATATTTGGCGTAACGGGTCATTTCATACAGCACAGCGAGGTGCAACAAAATGGCATTTCTCTGCGAGCAGTGTGTAATCTGCTGCTGTTCACAGCACTTTAACATGAGAGCCCTTTTTCTTTGATTACTGTCACATTAGCATAACACTCCTGCTGTTAGCCCACACGCACTTCTGCTATGAATCTAATAGGATTAGCCGATATGATTCCAAACACAAAAGACTGCTGTTACTGCCTTTGTCTCCCCTTGCTTGTGTGTTTTAGGTGTTTAAGCCACCAATCATACCTCCCTCCAATGATAAAAAACCATCAATCTTTTAGCACTTTGTTTTGTTGCAATTTCAAAACAGTAATAGTTTATATGTATAATTATTTTTGATAAATGCTACATAAACATGGTAATTTATCCTAAGAAAAATGTACCCATTGCTTCTCTGCTGGGAAATTACACACATAAAACAACCACATCAAGGAATCATTTAAGCAGAAACTATCAAATTATTATTTCTTGATCACAAAGACTGAAATGCCTACCTCCCATGAGCATCAAGTTTATCCTTTTAACAACAGTGTCACCAGCAACGCTTAAATAACACACACTCTTTGACATACAATAACTATTCCATCATATAAACATAATTAATGTAAATCAGCGAATTCAGACGTAAACAAAAAGGGGCTTTTCATATTGGCTTTGTGCTGATATGCACATAAAGTGTTGCATATGCACAATGCTTCTTTTCTTCACATTATAATGTACTGGTAATCTGTTAGATACACACATGGTTAAACAGTTATGGTAGCTTATTAACCCTGAAGCTAAAGCTTTGGTGTTAAAGGGTAAATATTAATTAAAAACAGTTGGAGAGATTAATTTTAGCAATGATTTGATTCATATTATGATTTATGGTTCCTATTACGATGTTTAGTCGATGTTGGTTCATTTAGAACGATCGGACTGGGGCTGATTCACTAACCTAAAATGAATCCAGAGCATTTTTATAGCAAAACTTCAACCATTGTGAGTCAGAGTTCAATACCTGCTACTGAACAGTGCATGGGAAGTTTTCCAGATTCCTTGTATTTCTTATGAGATAATCAAGTGTAAATTAAATGTGTACAAACAAACAAGTAAACAAGAAAGAATGAAAAATCCATTCACATTTGAGTTTGATAAAGTTCAGCCCAATGTTGTTTTTCCACATCAGAATAATCCAAAGGAACATTGTACCACACTGTATGGTCACATGTCTTTGTAAATTCAGTGTTTCCACACATTGGACTGGATTGATGGATCATTTTTTGCTGCATTGCGTGTGTGTTGTCCGCTGTGATGGACTTGGTCATTTTTATATTATGGTAAAGTAACCTTCCATGTCTCAATTCAAATTGTATTTTCCAAAAATGATTTCTGATTTATCCCATTTTAAAATGATTTTATAATAGAATAGGATGATTTGTTTCAATTAACAACTCGCCTAAAACAGATGGATATGGTAAGATTAATCTATTAATCGTTACATTCCAACATTCCTAAAAAACGGTCACACTGTTAAAGTCTCACAGATTTGTTCTATTTTACTGGTCATCATTTCAAGCTACAAAGTAAGACAAAATGGGAATTTTTTTTGCTCGTGAACCTGTATGAAACTGTTAAAAATGTGGCTGACCTTTGTTTTCATCGCAACAAAAAAAGAAAGACTTTATCCTCCCCTCCTCCATATCAGGGCTCTAGAGTGTGACCGATTTGGTCTCACTTGCAACAGGATTTTTCAATGGTGCGCCTAAAAAAAATCCATGGTCACAGCAGTGCGTCCAGCTCTTCTGAGAAACAAAAAACCCAATTAGCGACTTTGAAAGTCTCATTCCTGTGTGTGTGCACAGGTGTAAAATACATTCATTCATTCATTTTCTGAACCGCTTTATCCCTTTCGGGGTCACAGGGCCGCTGGAGCCTAACCCGGCTACTCATAGGCGAAGGCAGGGGACACCCCTGGACTGGTCGCCAGTCTGTCGCAGGGGCGTAAAATACATCAAATAAGATTATTACAATTACAATTAAACAATTATCGTTTTCGTTCATGAGAAAGTACATTTGATCCGTTCAGTTTGGGTTTGTGCGCATGGACCCGGTCCACACTCCCCGGTGCTGGCAGCAGTTGGAGCGGGTGAAAGAACTCTGTTAAAACTCTTTAATCAGGGCTTTAGCTCCAGTTTTTACATTCTTTCATCCACTGTAACTTTTCAACCATTGATTGTCGGGGATTCCACTGTAAAAGATGTTCAGTGGGTCTGCAGCAGGAACACTTAAGTCCTTTGCTTTCTCACGGACATGGTCAGTGACAAGCAGGAGAGAATCCTGAAAACTGTGGCCAAGTATCCTACTGTACAAAATATCCTACTACACACAGGGTCAAATGATGTGTCCAAGAAAAAATCTGAAGTCCTAAAGCAAGACTTCATTGGACTGATAAGAACTGTGAGCTCTCTGAATGCAACTGTTTTCATCAGTGGTCCAATCTCAACTATTCCAAGAGGAAAGGCAAGATTCAGCAGACATCTGGCACTAAATAGGTGGCTTTCTTTGGCATATTCTTAAAACAAAGTTAACTTTATTTGCAACTTTCACATTTTCTGGGAACGCAGGCTTCATTTTAAAGCAAATGGATTCAGTTTGAACAAGTCAGGAGTTAAACTTTTCTCCTCCAATCTTTTTTACTACCTGCGTCATACCAAGACTGAGATAAACAAAGACTTATCTCAATGTCAAGCGCACAAACAAGGACAATGGATGTTCTTCACCCACTTGAGCCACTTGGCAGTGGTCCCCCCTCCCACGGTTTCCGCACAGTTTCGCCCCCTTCTCTCGGTTTTAGACACGGTTTTAGACATCACTGCCAGCAAGAAGGAGATGTCCTCTCAGTGCTCTACCCTCCAATTTTAACTGCACCTTAGACATTTAGGGGCCCTTAGAAGCTTGATGTGGGAAGTGGACAGCATGACGAATTGGCCTGGTAGGTAAGGAGGAGCCGGAGTGCGTCGACGATCCGCCAGCCTCTTGTTGGTAGACCCTGAACGCAACAGGGCCTCCCGCCAAACACGCCGACAGCGGCGGTATAGGTGCTGAACCGACGGAACGGCCACCTCCGTCTCCTGCTCGGGAAACGGGGGGGCTGGTACCCCAGAGAGCACTCAAACGGGGACATACCAGAAGCAGATGAGGTGAGGGAGTTGTGCGCATACTCCACCCATGGCAACAAGGAGCTCCAGGAGGTCTAGCGTCGTGAACAGATGCACCGGAGAGCGGCCTCCAAGTCCTGGTTAGTCCGCTCTACCTGACCATTAGTCTGTGGATGAAAACCAGAAGACAGGCTGGCAGTAGTTCTGAAAGCCCCACAGAACGCCTTCCAGACTTGAGAGATGAATTGAGGACCACGATCCGACACCATGTCTGAGGGAATTTCATGTAGCCTGAAGACATGTTTAATGACCAGTCTTGCAGTCTCTGCAGCTGAGTGAAGTTTGGTCAGAGCCACAAAATGAGCGGCCTTAGAAAACCGGTCCACAATAGTCAGAATCACGGTCTTCCCGGCAGAAGGAGGTAGGCCAGTCACAAAGTCCAGGGCAATGTGTGACCAAGGCCGACCCGGGATGGACAGTGGGTGTAATAGTCCAGCAGGCGGGTGCGTACTGACCTTATTCTGAGCACAAACCAGACAACCTGAAACATAGTCCCGGACGTCCTTGGTCATACTAGGCCACCAGAAGCGACGACGCAGAAAGAAGCCAGTCCTGCGGATTCCTGGGTGGCAGGTGAGTCGTGTGGCATGAGCCCACTGGAGAACCTGGGACCTGAGAGAGCTGGGGACGAACAGTTTATTAGGAGGACCTCCTCCCGGGTCTGGCTCCTGAACCTGGGCAGCCTTAATGTCTCTCTCCAGCTGCCAGGAGAGAGCGCCCAGCACACAGGAGGGGAGGAATAATACAGGCTGGTTGGCCGTCCTGAACAGCCGATTCCTGTTGATGGGAGAGGGCATCCGGCTTTACATTCTTAGACCCTGGACGATAAGACACCATAAAGTTGAACCTGTTGAAAAACAGAGACCACCGTGCCTGCCTGGAGTTCAGTTGTTTGGCTGTACGAAGATATGACAGGTTCTTATGATCAGTCCAGACTAAGAACGGCAGTTACTGACCCCTCCAACCAGTGCCTCCACTCCTCGAGAGCTAGCTTAATTGCTAGCAACTCCTTGTCTCCCACATCATAATTGTACTCCGGCGGGAGAAAAAAGCGCAAGGGCGCAATCTACTGTCAGATTCCCCCCGCTGAGACAATACCGCACCCACCCCTGTATCAGAGGCATCCACCTCAACAATAAATTGCCTGGAAGGGTCAGGTTGGGCCAGAACAGGTGCAGAGGTAAACAGACGCTTAAGCCGGCTAAAGGCGACTTCCGCTGCCTCCGTCCAGGCGAACGGAGCGGATGTAGAGGTGAGAGCCGTGAGGGGCGCAGCCACTGAGCTGTAGCCACGGATGAAACGGCGGAGGAAGTTGGCAAACCCCAGAAACCGCTGTAATTGTTTCCTGTTAGTAGGGGTAGGCCACTCCACCACCGCTTTCACCTTAGCTGGATCAGGTCTCACCTCACCCTCAGCTATGACAAACCCCAAAAATGAAACAGACGGAGAGTGGAACTCACACTTCTCCGCCTTCACAAATAATTTGTTCTCCAGCAATCGCTGGAGCACCAGACGAACATGCCGCCGATGTTCGCTGACGTCCCTGGAAAAAAACAAAATATCGTCCAGGTAAACAAAAACAAACCGATGAAGAAAGTCTCGTAAAACATCATTAATCATAGCCTGGAACACAGCAGGAGCATTACAGAGACCAAAAGGCATAACCAGATACTCGAAATGTCCTAGGGGAGTGATGAAGGCGGTCTTCCATTCATCACCGGCTCTGATACGGACAAGGTGGTAAGCGTTGCGAAGGTCCAGTTTGGTGTAGACCCTGGCCTCCTGCAATGCTTCAAATGCTGAGTTCATTAAAGGCAGGGGGTTCTTGACAGTGATCTCATTTAGCCCCCGATAATCAATACACGGTCAGAGAGACCCGTCCTTCTTCCCAACAAAAAAAAACCCGGACCCCACCGGTGATGAAGACGGTCTAATAATACCAGAATTTAGAAACTCTGCAATATATTGTTCCATTACCTCCCTCTCAGGCTTGGACAAACTATATAACCTGCTTTTAGGCAAGGAGGTCACGCCAGGTTGGAGGTCGATAGCGCAGTCATATGGTCTGTGAGGCGGTAAGGAGAAGGCTCGTGATTTCGAGAACACTTCAGCGAGGTCGTGGTATTCCGGCGGTACCCCCGGATAGGTCAGGTAAGGGCGGCTGCCCTACTGGGACAGCGGGGTCTTCCCCAGGAGGCCGAGCTGAGCGTAAACAGGTGGTGTGACATTTCTCACTCCAGCCGAAAACCCGACTGGAGGGCCAGTCGATGACTGGGTTGTGCGCCATAAGCCAGGGATACCCTAGAACCAGTGGGTTCTGGGTGGAGGGAAAAACAAAAAAACGGGTAAATTCATGGTGATTACCAGAAACAATAAGATGAATGGGTTCGGTTACATGTGAGACAGTGGCCACCTCTTGACCATTGAGGGAGACCACTTGTAACGGACGGGGCAATAACTCACACTTCAGACCAACCTGTCTAGCTAGCTCGGCATCCATAAGGTTTTGCTCTGCTCCAGAATCTACCAAAGCCTTAACCGAAACCCCCCTCCCATGGAACATTAACCGAATTTCCAATAGGCAGGCAGCAGATTTGGGACTAGTGAGCGCTTTATCACAGCTCGTCAGCGCGCCCACTCTTACTGACGAGCAGAGATGTTTGGGCACTCCTTGCAGAAATGACCCCGCCTACCACAGTAAAGGCACTCACCTGCCGCCATCCGCCGCCGTCTCTCGGAAACAGACAGTTTGCCCCGACTGAGCTGCATGGGTTCCTCCTGCGCTAGTAACGGGGGTTCTGCGGGAGAAACAACACAGTCAGGTGAATTGGTGGGCCGGCGATGAGCGCGGGGTACTACCCTGCCATGTTCCTCCTTATGGTCCTGTAACCGGTTATCTATCCTGATAACCAGGGCCATGAGGGGGTCCAAAGTCGATGGTAAACCAACCACTAGTGGAGGCCAAGGTCCGGAACTCTATGGCGTAGTCTGCTGCTCTTCTGTCTCGCTGTCTCAATTTCATAAGCGCACGAGCCACCTCTCGGCCTGGCTTGGTGTGATGAAAAATCTGCTGGAAAGCCTCCAAGAAAGCCGAGAGAGATGCGCAGGTTGAGGCTCCACGCTGCCACTCGGCGGTAGCCCATGCTCCAGCTCTGCCGGTGAGATGGGAAATAATGAAGGCCACCTTGGCTTGTTCCGTAGGATAATGAGGTGCCTGCAACTGGAAGTGGAGCTCACACTGGGTAATAAAGGCCCGGCAGTCCCCGGAGTCTCCGGAAAACCTTTCTGGGCGGGCCAGCTGTGCAGTAGGGGCGACAGGGACTCCATCCAAGGTCCCCTGGACTGGCGTGGGAGGCGATGGGCGTGGCGAAGGGAAAGACGGTGGATGTTGGACCCGCTCTGCCAGTTGCTCAAAACGCTCTCCCAACGCGGCAAGTTGTTGCTCGTGACGGCTTGACATCTCCAGTAACCCTTGGCGAAGACAAGACATCTGCTCCTCCTGCTGACGGAGTAGTGCCCGTAACGTCTCTGTGTCTGCTGTGTCCATGTTACTGGTCGGGTGGTAATGGTCGGGTGGTAATGTCAGGGTTGACGTGCGGACACAGAAGCAGACAGTACTCATAAATGCAATGTATCACTAGAGCTATCACTCTATAGACGTTTATGGGGGTACTTCTTGTTGGGAATGCCAGGGGAGGGGTCACTCAGTCCAGTTCTCATATACAGTCAATGCTTAAATCTCATGTCTCATTTCCTTTTGGGATCTGTGCATCTCTGTCCCTTTTCAGCGGTTGAGATCCTGCAGGGGAAGCCGGTGACTGCCTTGAAATTGTTAAGAGGAAGGTCATGGCAGGACACATTTTCCTCTTGCTGCTCTTCTTGGTGACTCTTGGCCATGCTCAGTTACAGCCTGGAGGACGATTGAAGCCTCGCTTACAGAGGGACAGACGCAACATACGCTCAAACATCATCCTTGTTCTGACCGATGACCAGGACCTGGAGCTAGGTGACTGAAACACAGAGATTTGTTTCAACATCTCTGCTAGCATTAATGTTGGATCCAAACTGAATCTGTTGCACTTTTTTTGTTACACTGAAAATTATATTTTGTGACAAGGACAAATTCATCCTTTAAATTAATTTCTGCTGAGCGGGGTCGTTTGGCTGGATGAAATGTCTGACTTTATCTTTCTGTATAGGTTCCATGCAGGCAATGAATAAGACTCGTCGTATTATGGAGGAGGGAGGGACATCCTTCTCCAATGCCTTTGTGACCACACCCATGTGCTGTCCATCACGTTCAAGCATGCTCACTGGAAAGTAAGTCTCCATCTGTTCCCACTGGTGCCAGTCACAACACAGAATGCCACCTCCAGCTGCAATGAATTAGTATTATTGGTCTTTAACCAGATTGATCATGTTGGGGAGTGTTGTTCACAAAAGGCATTACTCTACAAATGCTGAGCAGTTTTTCCAATATTTTCCTCCACCTAAAATAGTTCAAATCTAAAAAAATGAAAATAGACCAGAATACCCAGGAAGAGTGGATCTGGCAGTTGAAGTAATAGGAACTTCTGAAGCTGAAGGAGAGGAGAAAAATGTTACAACATGGCGAACATTGACCTAAATAAAAATTCAAATCATTTAAGTGATTATTCTTCATTAAAAACAGTTTACATTACTTGCTGTTGGAAGGACTAAAATTGTAACTGTAATGAACATTTGTGCAAAGTTTGTTAGTTTTGGGCAAATGTTTGCATGAGGATTGGCTTTCTCTCAGTTTTTGAGGTTATTCTTAAAGGCATGAGCTATTCAATAAAACACAAGCCATAGTTTTCTATTGTGTTCATTCATGAATATATGAAGATTATTCTCACAAAAACACAGATCCTAACTCAATGGAAGCTGAGACAGATGTTCTTGATTCCTTCTGCCTGTTTGTTCTTTAAAGAGCTTTAAGATGCTTAGGGAGCTGGTGTTGATGGACTGGGAGGCAAATCGTTTGCTTTGGTTTTTTGTTTTTCCAGGTACGTGCACAATCACAACACCTACACCAACAATGAGAACTGTTCCTCTTTGTCATGGCAGCAACAGCATGAGCCGCGTACCTTTGCAGTCTACCTGAACAACACTGGATACAGGACAGGTGCAGCAACATACACAAAAACACCAGATTTCTACGTGTTTTCTTTTATTTTTTAGACAAATAGAACACCAGTCGAGCCAAATATGCAGATGAAAGACAGAAGATCTTGATTTCTTTAGTGACTCTTCATCTGTTTCACGTGTCAATGTGTGTTTGCAGCTTTTTTTGGTAAGTACCTGAACGAGTACAATGGCTCGTATGTCCCCAGCGGTTGGAGGGAGTGGCTCGGCTTGGTGAAGAACAGCCGCTTCTACAACTACACACTGAGCCGTAATGGAGTTAGGGAGAAACACGGAGCGCGATACCCTGAGGTGAGTGTGAGCAGCTACACACCAGCTGTCCAGTTCAATCATTCAGGAGCGCCGCAGCTTCTCCAACCTTCACATCAGCCTCACAAAGTTTAAAATGACCAAAGATAAAATACTTGAAAAAGAAAATTAGTTGCAGAGGAAGATAACCAGTGGAGATTTTTTTTTGCTTTTTCATTTATTTTTGCTTTTTTTTCCAAAGACAAAGTAGCTTGCCTGTCTATCTATACTCAGCACTATTTCCTGTAATTCATGGAGTTCCCAGAGTGTCTGTTATGGCTTCACTTTTAATTGTCCCTGGTTAAATTTGCACATAAATTTGTTAAAACAATGCAAAATTAAAACTGGAATAAAAGTAAATATTTCAACATAAAGCTGTTAACAAATTTAAAACTGTGTTTATTTGTATTTTCATTTTATTTGTTGCTCCATCTTTGCTTTCAGTTCAATTCCGTTTTTAAGGTTTCACTACCGAGCTGATCCTATTTTTACTTGGGGGTGGGGCTTCGAGCTCATTGGCTACAGGGACATTTCCCATGGTGACAGAGAGGACTCCTCATTACACATTTTCAAGACTTTTCTCAGACAGACATGAGGCGAGGTAGACTTGTATGACGTGACAGGTTGGAGCGGCGAGGTAGACTTGTAATGACGTGACAGGTTGGAGCGGCGAGGTAGACTTGTAATGACGTGACAGGTTGGAGCGGCGAGGTAGACTTGTAATGACGTGACAGGTTGGAGCGGCGAGGTAGACTTGTAATGACGTGACAGGTTGGAGCGGCGAGGTAGACTTGTAATGACGTGACAGGTTGGAGCGGCGAGGTAGACTTGTAATGACGTGACAGGTTGGAGCGGCGAGGTAGACTTGTAATGACGTGACAGGTTGGAGCGGCGAGGTAGACTTGTAATGACGTGACAGGTTGGAGCGGCGAGGTAGACTTGTAATGACGTGACAGGTTGGAGCGGCGAGGCAGACTTGTAATGACGTGATAGGTTGGAGCGGCGAGGTAGACTTGTAATGACGTGATAGGTTGGAGCGGCGAGGTAGACTTGTAATGACGTGACAGGTTGGAGCGGCGAGGCAGACTTGTAATGACGTGACAGGTTGGAGCGGCGAGGTAGACTTGTAATGACGTGACAGGTTGGAGCGGCGAGGTAGACTTGTAATGACGTGACAGGTTGGAGCGGCGAGGTAGACTTGTAATGACGTGACAGGTTGGAGCGGCGAGGTAGACTTGTAATGACGTGACAGGTTGGAGCGGCGAGGCAGACTTGTAATGACGTGACAGGTTGGAGCGGCGAGGTAGACTTGTAATGACGTGACAGGTTGGAGCGGCGAGGTAGACTTGTAATGACGTGACAGGTTGGAGCGGCGAGGCAGACTTGCGAGGACATGTCCCGGTAGCCAATGAGCTCAAATAGGAACAGCTTGTTAGTGAAAACTTGAAAACTGAATTGAAACTAAAAACTGAGAACTGAAAGCAGAGTGAGAGCCAA
Organism: Oryzias woworae; assembly: GCA_016861445.1. Classification (NCBI taxonomy): domain Eukaryota; kingdom Metazoa; phylum Chordata; class Actinopteri; order Beloniformes; family Adrianichthyidae; genus Oryzias; species Oryzias woworae. The sequence goes on from BOLG01001527.1 coordinate 85,332, forward strand.
AAAAAGCTGAAAATATAAAAAAACATTTTTTTGTTTACAGTTTTAAGTTTCATTTTTTTCTTTAGTTTTTGCAAAATTTGCAATATTTTTTTTAAATGTAGAAAATATTTCTTTTAAGTTTACAATATAGTTTTTTTCCAATTTACTTTTTTTTTCTCATTTTCAAAAATTAATCCAAGTTTTATAAACGTGTACTTTTGAGTTTAAAACTGTTGAAAAAAAGTCTCACTTACAATGTGTTATTTTCAAATTTTTTATTTTTCTTTTTTCAAATTGGCAATCTGGCTTTTCATTCACTTTAAGTTGATATATTGACTCCATAGAGTTTAGAAGTGTTCTCATGTAGAAGTTCCACATTGGGGTAGTGGTTAGCATTTTCTCCTCACAATGCAAAGACTCTGGTTTGAATCCTGGCTGGGATCTTTCTGTGTGGAGTTTGCATGTTCTCCTCGTGCAGGTGCGGGTTTTCTGTGAACACTTCACCATCCAGAAACATGCGTAATAGGTTAAACGATTAATCTAAATGTCCCCTCAGTAGTGTGTGTTTGTGACAGTCTGGTGACCTTGTTCAGGACGTACCACGTCTTCACCCAACAGTAACTGGGACAGGCTCCAGCAACCCTAAAGGGATTTAACACACGAAGATTGAAAAAATGATGTTTTCTTTACACTCAGAAAAACTTTACCAACCCCGGTAAAAGAACAGGCAGAGGACCCGGGTAAACAAATATTACCATATATCACAATCAGGAAGACATTTTAAAAATCAACAAAGACCATAACGCATGATGATTCAACTTAAGCAGCTAATATTTCCCACTCACTTTCAAATAAGCTACTGTTACTTTATTTTAGACTTTTTTCTTTACTTCACTTTATTTTCGTGTTTTACATTTTTGTTTTCATTTGAGAACATCCTTTTCAAACAGTTCAGCACAAAATTTGAAAGATCTAAGATTACATTCTTATTTAGTATTGTAAAAAAAGTGTGCCTCAATGCAGTCTATGTTTAACAGGTTTTTACTCAAAGGTGTAGTTCCTGTCCCCCAAAGAAAAAAGGGTTACAAAAAGGGGAGAACCAGAATTTGAGGACATCTAAGAAGCATGTTCCTAAGTACACAATGGGGAATCATTAAAAGAAATAGCTGTGACATTTGCAAAGCTACACCTGATAAAACTGCAAACTGGAACCGGAACTGAAGTATCTCAAAGAACATGTAAGCACAATCCCAAATGAAACCATGAATACAAACAAAGACCTTCTCCACATTACCACCTCGCTCTGCTAGTTAAAGAGTGAAAGAAGAGGATGACTGTGATGGACTTTAACAAGGATCAGCTGTGTTTACTGTTTTCTCCAGGGGGCGCTCTTAATAGAACAGATCCAGTTGTTTTATCTGCAGTCTTTGTTGGAAAGCTTTAACCCATTGGAACCTGTCCCAACAGAAGTGTTTGTGTTACTGTGCATCTGCAGGATTACCTGACTGACCTGATCACCGAGGAATCCGTTCGCTACTTCCGCTCTTCAAAGCGAGTTTATCCCCACCGCCCGGTTTTGATGGTTCTGAGCCACGCAGCACCACACGGACCTGAAGATTCAGCACCACAGTACAGCAAGGCCTTCCCTAATGCATCACAGCACATGTAGGTCTCAAACACTGACACACACATGCCATAAAACAAATACTTTTATTTAAAAGACCCACTCCGATGAAAATGGTTTTGTTGTGGTTTTAACATGTTCTTGAGGTATTTTCGCTTTGATGAACGACATGTGAAAAGTTCAAAATCGCATTTATGAGAATGTCCTTATTCAAATTAGTGTGACTCAGCAGCAGACAAAAAACGGCCGTTTGAAAAAGATCGTATTTGTGACACCATGGGCAGGCCACAAGCTCCGTCTTTGAGCTCTTATCAATGGAGAGAGAAAGTGGGGGTGGGTTGCTAGGCACCAATGGTCCTGCCCACAATTCAGAGGTGAATTTCAAATGAACTACTGTCGCTCTGCAGAAAATATATCCCAGAAAACGACACTTTTTAGAATAACAATTTTGCCAAAAACTGCATAATTGTAATGAAAATACCACTGGGAACGCTTTTACAATAGATCAAAAGATGATTGGAGCGAGATTTGAAGAGGGATCATTCTTTTATTAATTGGCCTGTTTA
>BOLG01001527.1:92500-245806 GCA_016861445.1 Oryzias woworae
CCTTGGGCTGATATGCAAACTGCAGTGGGTCTTTGAAGGGGCTCACCAGGGGCCTGAGGTGACAGCACCAGAGCTCCATGAGCTTCATGACATGGGAGGTCAGTGATATTGGCCTGGAATCATTAGGTGCCACAGGATGGTTGTACTTTGGAACTAGGGCCAGGCAGGATGTCTTCCATATCACTGGAATCCTCCGAAGATGGAGTCTCCGGTTGAAAAGGTGCTGTAGTTCTCCACACAGCTGGCTGAAACAGTTCTTGAGCACCTGCGTGCTGAAGCCATCAGGTCCTGCGGCCTTTCCCTCGTTGAGCCTCTCCAGTTCTTTAATCACCTGGCTGGATGTTATGAATAGTCCAGTCTGGGGGCTGGAGTACATGGTGGAGTCCATGTTTGGAGTCAGCAGGGTGGATGGGGTCATAGACTGCAGAGCCGGTAAAGGCTCTGGGAGGTGTGATGGGGAACGATGGTCATTTAGAGGAGGAGTGGGGAAATAGATGGGGAGAGGGGGAGCTGGAGTCAAACCAGTTAAAGAACTGTTTTAACTCGTTTACTCTGGCCACATTTCCTTGAGCAGTACATTTACCATTCCTCTGAAAACCAGTGATTGCTCTCATTCATCTCCATACGTCTTTGGTCTGGTTCCCCTCCAGTTTCACCTCCAGCTTCCTCCTTGCACTCCTTCAGACTGTGTTTCAGCTTCTTCTGGACTCTCCTGAGTTCAGAGTGGTCCCCAGCCTTGAAGGTCCTTTTCTTTTCATTCAGAAGGGCCTTCAGGTCGCTTATCACCCAAGGTTTGTTTTAAGGATAACAGTGTACTTTCTTGGTGGGGATGGAGTTGTCCGTGCAGAACTTGATGCAATCTCAAACAGAATCAGTTAGAGCATCCAGGTCATCACCACGTGGCTTGTACAGAGTAGACAGTTGGTGGTTTGCAGGACATCCTGTAAGCAATCCATGGCACCATTAGACCATTTCTGACAGTCCTCACAGTGACTGGTTGTTGCTGGACCACAGGGGTGTATGGTGGGGAGAGCAGGCTTGCCCAGTGGATGAAGTGCATTGGAGGTGCATGCATTGGTGATGTTAGCATAAAATCCAAACTTTTATTGTCTCTTGTTGTACACGGGACATACTGATGTAAAAATAAAATATTTAAAATGATAATAATGTGAAGGAGCTATGACAAGGTAATATAACCTTGTTTATTAAACTAAAATTAAGCAAAAAAAAAAATTTCAAACAAAGGGATGAACAAATGCTGTTGCAGTTCACTACCTAAATTACAACAAAGTTTTAATTTAAAAGGAAAACAAATGTACTAAAATTCTGTCAGCCAACATTTTAGTTCACAGAAGAACATGTATCAGTGAACAGAACATAAATGATGTTATGCTTGTAAATGAGCTCATATCAGACATGGTCACTGCTCTAGCTTCTAAATAGTGGATTTTAAAATTGTTTTTACATTTGTACATTGTAAATAAAACAGGATCTAACTCGCATCTTAACTCAAACATGAAAATCCTTAACATTGGTTCTTCACTAAGACTGCTGGCCAAGCCATTTGATTTGTACAACAACTTCAAAATGTTTAAAGTCGCACAGTTCTGTCCTGATCAGATTCCAGAACGATGGGGATTAATTGTATTTGCTTCCCCATCCAGCACTCCCAGTTACAACTATGCCCCAAACCTGGATAAGCACTGGATCATGCGCTACACTGGGCCAATGAAGCCCATCCACATGGAGTTCACCAACGTGCTGCAGAGGAAGCGTCTGCAGACGCTTCTGTCTGTGGATGACAGCATGGAGAAGGTGAGGAACACAGTAGATAGTTGAGCAATTAACTGTGTGTTCAACAGATGGGTGGACAACACCTCTATATCTGTAAGCTGTTTAAATATAGGATATGAATTTGTTTATTTACTCTCTGTGTGGATAATGATTGATCTTTTTTTCTGGGGTGTTTTTGACATTTTGTATTTCAAATAAATAGTGGCATGCTTTTCAAGGTGAAAAAAGACCAAAAAAGTAGTAAAATTGATTCTTTTTACAAAAAAAAAAACAGGAATTTATAAGACACGTAAGGCAAGGCAAGTTTTTAAACAACCCAGTTCAGAAACAAACAGAGAAGTCTTGCAGAACTGTGAAAAATAAAATAATATGAAGTATTTTCTAAGAAACATCAAAGAACAGAAGAATGTTCTTTGGATCTCAAATAATACTTAAAATGAGTCCTCCTTCTTTGTAATGAGAGTTGTGAATTTTTGTCCTCGTTCCAGCTGTATAACATGCTGACAGAGACGGGAGAGCTGGAGAACACCTACATCATCTATACATCTGACCACGGCTACCACATTGGACAGTTTGGGCTTGTTAAAGGTGAGAAACAAGGCTCACTCCCTGAACCTTCTTCAGTAACGTGTGACATCAAACAGAAAGAGTTTTTAAACATATAACAACGATACAAGGACTTCTACCTGCTGATTCATCCACAGGAATGTTCCTCGGAATGTTGCTATGAGTCTTTCGCAGTTTTTTGCTGCCTTATTGACATTTCTTCTAAAGTATTCTAAATCAGGGATGGGCAACTCCAGGCCTCGAAGGCCGCAGTGTCTGCATGATTTCCAGATATCCAAGCCCTACTCATGACTGATTACCTGTTTCTGGTTTGTCCATCCAATTAGAACATGCTAGAGGATGATATGTTGGAGAACATGCAGGAATGCAGCCCTCGAGGCCTGGAGTTGCCTATCCCTGTGCTAAATGGTTTCAGATCAACAGTTTCAAAAGGCTGTTGAGCGGAGAAAAGATGTCAACTATTCAGAAAGGCTTGTATTTACAACAAAACTTTAATTTCACAAATGCTGTAAAAATGTATGGAAAAGTATTCAGGGAGTTATCTGAAGCTTCATGTGCTGACAAATGCCAGTAAATTATTTATAATCCTGATGTGCATATATATTTTCTGGCACTTTCCATATCATGTATAAACTTCTTCGTTGTCATTGTTTCCCTGTATTCTCCTCCCTCACATACGTTCTTTGGATTACAGGAACTGCATCGAACTCATTCAGGTGAAATAGATCCGAGAGATTTCTGCTTGTTGGTGTAAATTATGAAGACAGCACAGCCTGTCATGGTATACCACAGGGCTCTAAACTTAGATTGCGCTTCCATGGTTATCATGTAACTGGTTCTTAGTTCCTTGTCTATTAAAACAGGAGATGTTTGCCTTACAAGACTTTATAGTCCCATTCCAATCAACTTTTGATCAGTTATAAAGCACTCTTGGTGGTTCTTTAGTTTTGATGATGCCATTTTTAGCCAAACTTTTAAAAAAAAACTGTTGTTCTCTAGGACATAGTTTCTGCAGAGCAGCAGGAGGTCATTAGAAATTCACCTCTGAGTTGTGGACGAGACTGTTGGCGCGAAGTAAGCCTGCACTCGTTTCCCTTCATACCTGTGTTTACACACTCTTCTGCCAGCTCACAGCCCCTCACAACTCCAAGTTAACATCAGCGATGCAACAAAAATGGTGAGCAATTTTGATGCTATCCAGCTGTATAGTTCTGAACCAGATGCCAGCTCAGACAAGGAAATCAAAGACATATGAATCTATTTGTCTGCAAGTGGATGCATGAAAACAGAGGGGAGCAGGGAGACTCTTGCCTGCCCATTTCAGTTTGTACGTCACAACTCAGTAACTGAGCTTTTTCAAATGACAGGTTTTTATCTGAAGACTTCCCAGAGATCTTGCCTGCTCAGAGTTGGATGACTTTTGTAGTCAGTTCAGATAACACAAAGGTTGTTTGGTGTTTTAGGATCCCTTCAGGAGTTTACTTAATAACAACAGAATCACAATTGATGACATTCATTTGACCTCCACTGCCACCAAGAGATACATTTTGAGAAAAATGTTAACTTTCATGAATTATTTCCACACAGATATAATATTTTATCAAACTGGAACAAGGTTTTTAATATGGCTGTGATAAAAAACCTGAAGTTTGGATACTTGGGATAACCAGCTATTTAAACCTGACGGAAATTTAACAGGAAGAGAAAATGAAAAACAGAACATAACATCCAACAAATCCTTCCTAAAGCGAACAGAACATCTAGGATACAGACTAAATCCTTGTGTATTGCTCACATGCTGCGTGTTTGTGTTTCTATAGGTAAATCCATGCCTTACGAGTTTGACATCAGAGTTCCGTTTTACATCAGAGGCCCAAACGTGGAACAAGGCAGCATGTAAGCAAAGCATCAGCTGTTCAGCCTCCAACAATCACCTGGAGGAAAAGAGGACATTTCTTTATCCCATCACTTGAAGTGTGGTTCTGTACAGCACCAGCGTATAACATTTGGATATCTATCTTTTGAAGCAGACGAGAGCGGCAAAGCCTGACAGCAAGAAGATACTGGTTGAGTCCTTTCTGTGTGCAGTGTGTATGTTCTCGCTCAGGTGTGGGAACTCTGGTATCCTCCCACAGTCCAAAAACGTGCTTCATAGGTTAATTGATGAGTATAAATTCTCCTTAGGTGTGCATGTGAGTGTGTGATTGAGTGGCCCTGTGACAGACAGACTGTCCAGCAGTGGCTGGGATAGGCTCCAGCAGCTCATTGACCCCTAATGGGATTCAGCAGGTTCAGAAGAAGGATGGCTAGATTGATTGGGGCAATGTGGGGTAACTGAGATTGTCTGTTATGCAACTGCACCCTGGACCAATTAGAGTTTGAATAAAGCTGGTGGTTATTGTCCAAAACTTTAAAACATCATTAGGCTTATGAGTAGCCTATACCTGATATCATCCACTAGGCAGAAGAATACAAAAACGTATTTAATAAGAGAGCACAGGCCATCACTGAGCAGAGAACAGAACCAACAGGTCCCTAAAGAAAACTTCAGATAACAATGTTCAGAGACTTTGAGGAGCAAATGGCTTACTGTGAGACATTTTTGCCCAAACATCTGTGAAAGTTTCCTGTTTGGCAAGGATTGTAATTTAAATAATAAATATCAATGATTGCATTTGTGTTTATATGCTTCTGCTCCTCAGTAACCCTCACATGGTTCTGAACATTGATCTGGCTCCAACCATCCTGGATATAGCTGGCCTCGATACACCTCCAGATATGGATGGACGGTCAATACTAAGTCTGCTGGACACAGACAAACCTGCCAACAGGTAAACAAATACACACACACTCACACACACAGCTGCAAGACAGTTATAAGCACACGTTGTAAATGCTTTGCTTTCACTTTGGCATCTTATGATCGGATAGCCGCTTTTTTCTTATGCCCTCTTCAATTGTATGCATATTAGTGGAAAAAAACAAAGATAGTCAGAGTGACCATCTGCCCTGAGTGCATGGAGTAGCAAGGATCTTTACCTGACATAAATACAGGACAGTAACAACCGCAACAGTCTGTCTGTCAGATTTGCCAGAAACTCATCCTCTTTTCTCTCTCAGGTTCCAGCTCAACAAGAAGCCAAAGATCTGGAGGGACTCCTTTCTAGTGGAAAGAGGGTAAACCACATAAACTCATCCCAGCAATTGCTACATGCTTTCTACCTGCAGAGGATTTCCTCTCATCTCTCAGGTTCTGGCACTGGCTGCAGAGTTTAAACCGGGTTTTCCTGAAATTGCTAAAGTTGAAAAAAAAAAGCTGGAGTTCTCTTAAACTGAGGTGCAGTTAAAGAGTCATTTATGCGCTCAATAAGGCCTCTCACAAAGATCCCACATTCTGAGCTAGTGTTTGAAGCCAACACATTTCTCAAATGGCCATTGGAGGGGGATGTCAGAAGATGAGTGAAAAAAAAAATCCAACTTCAAACCTTCCTGGTTTCCAAAATGTTTTCTGAAGTTCATGGATGGAGAGAGTTGGGTGGTGGTGGGTGGGGGGCTGGCCCACTTAAAGTTTCATTTTCACCTTTCAGAGTTTCTTGGGGACTTGAGAGATTGCCGGTTATGTTTATGTACAAACATGGGACTTTGAGGGCCGATGTCCTGTTTTTTTTTTAGTTACCCCCGCTCGACCTGCTGCTGATCACCCGGATCAGGTGCAAGGATGTTTGAAAAAGATGCTGGACAGTGGGCCTCGAGGCCTGGAATAGGGCACTCTTTAGTTAAGTGGAGGGAGGAATGGAAGAGGTCGCAGGTTATGGGGCCTGAAATCCTCAAAAAAACGTATTTTAATTTCCAAGTTTCCATTGTTTTTGAAGCCATAACCAGCTCAAGTCTAACTTGTTAATTTTAACAGTTTTTATCTACATAAATGTTAGAAAAACCTCCTGTTTTGTGAATTTTTCACTCTCCAGTTTTCTAGGTTGTAGAGAAAGTAAAATCACTCAAAAGAAATAGGAACTAGTCAACAGTCTTAAAGAAACCCTTTGTTGTACCTGTTTCAATAAGTAGAGGTATTGGAGAAGCAAGGCCACAACTTATTTGAACAATGACATATTAAATGTTAAATGTGTTTTCATGATAAAGGTATTTTGGGGTTTAAACTCTGGAATGGAACTGACAAGTTTCCATTTGGCAAAACCACAGTTGAAATGCAGATCATGTCCACAGAACTGATGATACATTTGAAGGACAGAAGAAGAGGAAAATGGATGGAGGAGGTCTTTGTGAGAATGTTGGATGGATGATGACATTTAAAGGAACCAGATGCTCTTTGACTGTAAAGCACACACTGATGAGCTCCTGGACCAAAGCAGTGAGGAAGATGATGAATGAATAGAAGTGACAGCAACACATGATGATATGAAGAAGAAAACAATGAATCCCCTTAAGTAATATTTAGCAAAGCTCCAGAAATAACATTTTAAATAAAGTATTCAAACTTTCTGCAGATTCTGCATTTCAAAATGCATAAATGCTGTTACTTTAACAAACTCAAAGGGATGCCAGTTCGTCAAGACTGCTTTTAACTGCTTTGTGTACATGTTAAGATGACCTCACTTTCATTCAAAGATGAAGCTGATTTGACAATTTACATTCCCATTTGAAAAAATGTCATGAAATATTTCCATTTTTAAACGGTATTTAAAATGTATCCCATAAATTAACTTAAACCTATTACCTAAACCATGACCAGTAATTCAACAATAAAAATGTGTTGAATTTTTGATGGTTGTCAAAGCCTTTTTCAATCTGCTCCAAACACATCATGTGTTTTTTGTGAGGCTTAACAACAGCACAAAAATCTGCCATTTTTCTAATGGCCAGAACAGGGCCGTTAGTGTGTCAGCACCCGGCCTTATCCTGGGGTCCAGTCCAGCTCCAGGCTGCCGAAGGTCCAGATTCTGTAAGTGTTAGTGCAGAACTGGGCCTTTGCTTTGTGGTTAGGTTAGGTTTCAACTGTGTGGCATCAAAGCACATAGTGGAAGCTGCTGTGAGGGATCTGCTTTATTGGGCTGTACCATCAACAGCTCAACAGATGGCAAAGTTTTGATTCAAATGCTTCAGTCAAAATTAAATAATGCATACGGAATACATTATTGCTTACAGAAAATGCATTCTGAAATGACCTTTTGACTGAAAGCATTATGCAAAGATGACATGAATCATGACTGAAATTTGATGCTGCATACTTCAATTATAGATCTGCTGTCTAGCAGGGTTTATAATCTTACATTCAGGTCAATCGTTTCAAGCTTCAGTTGGATTTCAGGGTCAGACATCCGCATATTCAACAGTTGTGACCTGATTATTTTGTGTACTTTTTATCATTTACAGCATCCATTATCTAGGTTATATAACCAGGCAAAAAACCTGCTAACCCATCAGCGTGTCTGCAGAACACCATTAGTGTATCGAGGATGACTGTGGAGCTCTACTGTTATTTACAACAAATCGCCAGCAGTTTGATTTGATGCAGATCTAGTTTAACTAAGAAACTTTATTCTTTTCATGTCATCATCTTTCATTGACTGGTTAGACAAAAAATTGGCAAAACAAATTGATCAAATTGCTTCTCCTTTATTGACAGGAAGTTGCTGCACCAGCGAGTTGAGGGGAAGGAAGTGTTGGAGGAGAACTTCCTGCCCAAACACCAAAGGGTGAAAGACCTCTGTCAGAGAGCTGAGTACCAGACCCCCTGTCAGCAGACTGAACAGGTACAGAAACTGGTGTAAAGAGCGGTGAGATGGTTGTTCTGGGACAGATCTTATTTGTTATTCAAACTCCATTAAATACCTCTAACTGCTCATTATCCCCCCTGATCCTGTTTTAATTCATGATGTCATTAGTGATGGGTCAAGGAATCATTGAAACAAAATGGATGGTACTCAGCTTAAATGAATCATCTGTTGTTTGCAATACATCTTAGTTTAAGATTTTACAGAGCAAAGTTGGTTTTAGATACACTCTTAACCAAAAAACTTCAGACTGTAAACTCAGGAATCACAAAAACTAGACTACAGACTGGATCAGGAGTCTCCCTGTAAACTCTGATTCCAGCAAAGCCATGAAGAGCTGCTCTAATGTTACTTAAAGCTGTTGTCCTGACCCAGCTCTCTATGTATGTGTGAGTAGAAGTGGCAGTGTGTGGAGGATGCAACAGGAAAGCTGCGGCTCTTCAAGTGTAAGAGTGAAGGTGGAGGAGCTAAAAACTTCCAGCGAGGCATGGTCAGCCGCCAGCGTCCGCTCAGTGTCAAATCACCCTTGAACCATCCTAAGCTAGACATATGCGACTGCGACTTTGGTGACCTTCGACTTTTCAACCTGCGGCCCTTCAACCAGAAACCTCTCTTCTACAAAAAGAGTGAGTGTTACTACTTCATGCCATACTAAGAACTGAGCAACTTTGTTGCTGTAATGGATCCTGAGGACCGGGTTTAGGAAACACAGTCCATTCTAATTGTTAGACTTGTAACAAAAAAAGTGCAATTGCCAATAAGTCACAATGGACTGGTGTTTATTTTAACTAGGTAGGGTCAAAGAGGAGAGATGATAAGAAATGGACAAACATGAAAAACACTGGAACATTCCACATTACAGAGAGCACACAACTCAAGGATGTTAAAGAGCAGAGACAGCTGGAAAAAATGTCATAGAAGGATCAGTCTTCAGTCTCATGTCAGTGCGCAAACAGGTTATTGTTTGAAAGTAGATGCAAACAACAAAATACTGGCAGATTTGCACACAGATGATTGCATTAAATAGCTGCTGTATTTCTGCTTTTTTAAGCATATTTTAAAGATCCACATCCAGCTGTTTTCTGGAAACATGGACACTGCAATCAGAAAGGTTTTATCAGACAGAATGTGAGAAGCTTTATGACTCTTTCATACATAGAAAGAGCGCAGTTAGAGGTTGAACTGGATCTCCAGTAGTCGGTCTGACCTTAGCTTTTTTAGAGAGCGTGGTGAAAAAAGGAAATATGTCCAAGTCCATGTCCAACAACAGTCATCGCCAGCAGTCATCGTCTTCATTTACTGTTCTGCCAGCCTAGCAGCACTTGCGATAGCAGGCTGTTATTGGTGAGTTCATTCACTGACAAGTTGGATTCTCTCATAAAATAAATGTAATAAGGGAAGCACAGAACCTCAAGTAAAATTCAAAAATCTTTTTCATTAAAGTTCTCTGGATCTTTTCCATTCAAAAGTGTAGTTTTAGTGTCAGCCTTCATCTTCACTTCAGGCATGCAGCTGTAGGTTAGTGGTGCAAAGCAGACCTCTACTGTCTGAGGAGAGAACTGCACCCAACTTACATTCATTCATTTTCTAAACCTGCTTTGTTCCTTTTGGGGTCACAGGGTGCCGGAACCTAACTCGGCCACTCGTGGGCAAAGGCAGGGGACACCCTGGACAGCTCTAACCACTGTGCCTCCATGCAGCCCCAACATGAATGCAGATGTGAAACCTCTATTTTATTTTTTAGCTTTTTTAAAAAATACTTTCTCATTTTCACAAGTACAATGAAATTTTAAAGTGTTTGCTGGTTCATGCAACACTTATACATTAAACAACCGATGGTAAAACTTTGTAGTACATAAGTACATATTAGTACATAAAAATTAGGGCAGTCAACTTTAACGCACGTGATTCATTTAAATAAATTAGCACGTTATTATTTATTAACACAAATTAAAAACATGTCAGAAGCAACAGTCTTGCTGTAACAAATGACCTGAAACTTGTGGATCCGCTTTTGCAAGGATAAGGCAAAAGCGGAGTCACGAGACAGGCCAGGGTGAAAACACAAGATAGGGAAAACAGGCAAAAGGTCATAGACAACAGGACAAAAGGTCATACACAACAGGACAAAAGGTCATACACAACAGGACAAAAGGTCATACACAACAGGACAAAGGGTCATACACAACAGAACAAAAGGTCATACACAACAGGACAAAAGGTCATACAGAACAGGACAAAATGTCATACCCAACATGTTAAAAGATTATACACAACAGAACAAAAGGTCATACACAACAGAACAAAAGGTCATACACAACAGGACAAAAGGTCATACACAACAGGACAAAAGGTCATACAGAACAGCACAAAAGGTCCTACACAACAGAACAAAAGGTCATACACAACAGGACAAAAGGTCATACAACACAGGACAAAAGGTCATACACAACAGGGCAAAAGGTCATACACAACAGAACAAAAGGTCATAGACAACAGGACAAAAGGTCATAGACAACAGGACAAAAGGTCATACAGAACATGGACAAAATGTCATACCAAACATGTTAAAAGATCATACACAACAGGACAAAAGGTCATACACAACAGGGCAAAAGGTCATACACAACAGAACAAAAGGTCATAGACAACAGGACAAAAGGTCATACACAACAGGACAAAAGGTCATACACAACAGAACAAAAGGTCATACACAACAGAACAAAAGGTTATACACAACAGGGCAAAAGGTCATACACAACAGAACAAAAGGTCATACACAACAGAACAAAAGGTCATACACAACAGGACAAAAGGTCATACACAACAGGGCAAAAGGTCATACACAACAGAACAAAAGGTCATACACAACAGGACAAAAGGTCATAGACAACAGGACAAAAGGTCATACAGAACAGGACAAAATGTCATACCAAACATGTTAAAAGATCATACACAACAGGACAAAAGGTCATACACAACAGGGCAAAAGGTCATACACAACAGAACAAAAGGTCATAGACAACAGGACAAAAGGTCATACAGAACAGGACAAAATGTCATACCAAACATGTTAAAAGATCATACACCACAGGGCAAAAGGTCATACACAACAACAGAACAAAAGGTTATACACAACATAGTAAAAGGTCATACACAACAGGACAAAAGGTCATACACAACAGGACAAAAGGTCATACACAACAAGACAAAAGGTCATACACAACAGGACAAAAGGTCATACACAACAGAACAAAAGGTCATACACAACAGGACAAAAGGTCATACACAACAGAACAAAAGGTCATACACAACATGGTAAAAGGTCAAACACAACAGGACAAAAGGTCATACACAACAGGACAAAAGGTCATACACAACAGGACAAAAGGTCATACACAACAGGGCAAAAGGTCATAAACAACAGAACAAAAGGTCATACACAACAGAACAAAAGGTCATAGACAACAGGACAAAAGGTCATACAGAACAGGACAAAATGTCATACCCAACATGTTAAAAGATCATACACAACAGGACCAAAGGTCATACACACAACAGAACAAAAGGTCATACACAACAGGACAAAAGGTCATACACAACAGGACAAAAGGTCATACCCAACATGGTAAAATGTCATACACCACAGGGCAAAAGGTAATACACAACAGGACAAAAGGTCATACACAACAGGACAAAAGGTCATACACAACAGAACAAAAGGTCCTACACAACAGAACAAAAGGTCATACACAACAGGACAAAAGGTCATACACAACAGGACAAAAGGTCATACACAACATGTGAAAAGGTCATACACAACAGGACAAAAGGTCATACACAACATGTGAAAAGGTCATACACAACAGGACAAAAGGTCATACACAACAGAACAAAAGGTCATACACAACAGAACAAAAGGTTATACACAACAGGGCAAAAGGTCATACACAACAGAACAAAAGGTCATACACAACAGAACAAAAGGTCATACACAACAGGACAAAAGGTCATACACAACAGGACAAAAGGTCATACACAACAGAACAAAAGGTCCTACACAACAGAACAAAAGGTCATAGACAACAGGACAAAAGGTCCTACACAACAGAACAAAAGGTCCTACACAACAGGACAAAAGGTCATACACAACAGGACAAAAGGTCATACACAACAGAACAAAAGGTCATACACAACATGTGAAAAGGTCATACACAACAGGGCAAAAGGTCATACACAACAGGACAAAAGGTCATACACAACAGGCAAAAGGTCATACACAACAGGACAAAATGTCATACACCACATGGCAAAAGGTCATACACAACAGGACAAAATGTCATACACAACAGAACAAAAGGTCATACACAACAGACAAAAGGTCATACACAACAACAGAACAAAAGGTTATACACAACATAGTAAAAGGTAATACACAACAGGACAAAAGGTCATACACAACAGGACAAAAGGTCATACACAACAGGACAAAAGGTCATACAAAACAGAACAAAAGGTCATACACAACAGGACAAAAGGTCATACACAACAGAACAAAAGGTCATACACAACATGGTAAAAGGTCAAACACAACAGGACAAAAGGTCATACACAACAGGACAAAAGGTCATACACAACAGGGCAAAAGGTCATAAACAACAGAACAAAAGGTCATACACAACAGAACAAAAGGTCATAGACAACAGGACAAAAGGTCATACAGAACAGGACAAAATGTCATACCCAACATGTTAAAAGATCATACACAACAGGACCAAAGGTCATACACACAACAGAACAAAAGGTCATACACAACATGACAAAAGGTCATACACAACAGGACAAAAGGTCATACCCAACATGGTAAAATGTCATACACCACAGGGCAAAAGGTAATACACAACAGGACAAAAGGTCATACACAACAGGACAAAAGGTCATACACAACAGAACAAAAGGTCCTACACAACAGAACAAAAGGTCATACACAACAGGACAAAAGGTCATACACAACAGGACAAAAGGTCATACACAACAGAACAAAAGGTCATACACAACAGAACAAAAGGTCCTACACAACAGAACAAAAGGTCCTACACAACAGGACAAAAGGTCATACACAACAGGACAAAAGGTCATACACAACAGGACAAAAGGTCATACACAACATGTGAAAAGGTCATACACAAACAGGACAAAAGGTCATACACAACAGGTGAAAAGGTCATACACAACAGGACAAAAGGTCATACACAACAGAACAAAAGGTCATACACAACAGAACAAAAAGTTATACACAACAGGGCAAAAGGTATCATACACACCAACAGAACAAAAGGTCCATACACAACAGAACAAAGGTCATACACAACAGGACAAAAGGTCATACACAACAGGACAAAAGTCATACAAAACAGAACAAAAGGTCCTACACAACAGAACAAAAGGTCATAGACAACAGGACAAAAGGTCCTACACAACAGAACAAAAGGTCTACACAAACAGTGACAAAAGGTCATACACAACAGAACAAAAGTCCTACACAACAGGACAAAAGGTTCATACACAACAGGACAAAAGGTCATACACAACAGGACAAAAGGTCATACACAACAGAACAAAAGGTCATACACAACATGTGAAAAGGTCATACACAACAGGGCAAAAGGTCATACACAACAGGACAAAAGGTCATACACAACAGGCAAAAGGTCATACACAACAGGACAAAATGTCATACACCACATGGCAAAAGGTCATACACAACAGGACAAAATGTCATACACAACAGAACAAAAGGTCATACACAACAGGCAAAAGGTCATACACAGCAGGACAAAATGTCATACACCACATGGCAAAATGTCATACACAACAGGACAAAATGTCATACACAACAGAACAAAAGGTCATACACAACAGAACAAAAGGTCCTACACAACAGAACAAAAGGTCCTACACAACAGAACAAAAGGTCATACACAACAGGACAAAATGTCATAGACAACAGGGCAAAGGTCATATACAACAAGACAAAAGGTCATACACAACAAGACAAAAGATCATACACAACAAGACAAAAGATCATACACAACAAGACAAAAGGTCATACACAACAAGACAAAAGGAATGAATAACGCTGGGGATTGGAGTGAGGAAGACGGAGGGCAGTCAATATTTAGGAGAGAACTCCCTCTGGTGACGGGAGGAAGAATTAAATGGTTGACTCCCGACACTTTTGCTTTGCTTCGGACAGTTCAGGCTTCCATGGCGTGCGTTATTTTCTGAACATGTGCACTTCATTGGGCACTATCCCTCTTATAACATGGTCACTTACAAAATAATTAAATATTTAAACAATTAGTACTTTATTCTTTTTTTAAAATTTGGTTTAGAGTGCTTTCTCACAAAAAGCGGACTATTTGATAGGCGGTGCGGCCCTTTGTCATGGTAGCACAGCAAAGCATCGCCAACCGGCAAAGAAAAGCAACTTATATGCTGATGGTCACGATAGGTTCACTAAAGCATCAGATCAGTTTCAGTCACATTTCAGACAATAACAATGAAGGAGAAATGTTCTTTCTGGCCTTTTTATATTTGTTCAAATGCTGCATATTGTTGTATAAAATGTACCTAGTAAAACATTGTGATTAATCACAATTCAAAAGTGTGACAACAGTAATAAAATATAAAGAATGTACATTATTTGGTCACTAAAAACAGGAAATTAAAAGTAATTTGTTGCCAGGTGAAAGTGCATTTGTCATTTAAAAATGGGATACACAGTTAATAATAATAAAATGCACAGCTGCACAGTTCAAACTTCTTAGATAGAAGTTCAGATTTAATTTGAATGTTTCCTATGTTTAAAATGTTTATGCAGTGGGGTAAACACTGTTCTGGAGTCTTTTTGTCCTTACTCTGCTTGACCTGTAGCGTTTGCCTGAAGGCAACAGATCAAACAGAGGTAAAGTTTATTGTTTGATATTTTTATGATATTTTGTTGAAGTGATAAACACTTTTTAAAAAATTTTGTTTAGTGTGATACTTCCAGAGATTACTTTATTGTATCAGTGAGTCTTGATATGTACTGCATTTGTGTGTCAGAATTCAAGGTCCAGAAGAGTTTTGTGAGGAACCGCTTCAGCCGCTCCCTCCCCGTGGTGAACAGTTACCCGGGGAACAGCAGTCTGGGCGACACCCTCAGAAGTTTTCAACAAACAGGAGAAGAGCTGGAGGAAGAGTTCAGTGGAATGGGAACACCTCCCAGCACAGCTATCCCGTCCAGTTCCATCAAAGTGACCCACAGGTTTGTCATTTTCCAGCCATCTTCTGAATCCGCTGAATCCCTTTTGGTCTCACAGGGTTGCTGGAGCCTTCCCAGCAACAGCTCACATGCACACCTAGGAGCAATTTAGAAAAAAAAAAAAGAATTAAGCCATGAAGCCTGTTTTTCGACTGTGGAAAGAAACTGCAGCGTCTAAAGAAAACCCACATATGAACTAGGAGAACATGCTAACTCCACAGAGAAAGAACCCAGCCTGAACCAGGGCCATCTCAATGTAAGGTTGATCCTACAGTGAACAGCTGTTCGTAGTCCAGTGTGTATACTGTATAACATGCTGTCTGCAGGCTGGAAAAGCTGCTGTTCGCTCTTCCAGAGGATCCTCAGCTGTTGTCTTCCCTGCAGGTGCTCTATCCTGTCCAACGCCACGGTGAAGTGTGACACAGGAGTTTATCAGTCTCTGCAGGCCTGGAAGGATCACAAGCTGCACATTGACCATGAGGTAGTACACTCTGACACTGAACAGCAGTTCTCTCACAACTTTCATGTTGTGAGAGAACTGCATGTGGGTTTGGGAGAAGCACTGTGGCACACAGAGAAGCTGCAACTGTCCTTTAAAACCTCTACTTTGTTTCATTTATCCGAGCTAAGAATAGTATTTTTACTTCTCTTCTTGCAGACGACTTTGTTGGCCCTTCAGCAGTTCTTCCTTTTTGTTTCAGTATTCAAAATATTTTTGTAAAGAGCTTCAATGACATTTGTCTTTGAAAAAGATTCAAAGTTTTAAGACCTCACTTCTTTGTATCATGTGGGTTGATTTAGGTAAAGGTTCTGATTTCAATTCTTGCAGATTTTTTCTAATTTCTTACCAACAAAGAAATGTGTTTGGCTGCTGTCAAGATAAACCCCTTTACAAGTGAAGCATAACCTGTTTTTATTCAAATAAAAACATTAATAATGAATTTTCTGATGAAATCTTCTGCAGACTGTGGTTGGTGCAGGCGAGTTCTTGGTGTTCTGGGACATTTATCATGTTTCGTGGGTTCTGGTTTTGTTCTTTGTTTAGATCTTTCAGTTTTCTTCCTTGTGATCTGAATGTACACTGTGGATCTCTGAGCAGAGACACTAAAATAAACAGCAAAAAAAGCAAAACAAGCAGCAACTAAAACAGTTTAAGAATCAAGTCCATTTGTAGTGGATCATGATGTTGAGGTCAAATTATCTTACTGTATCTGAGTTTAATATGTTCCAAGCAAGCAATGTGATGATGATAAATGTATGAAATAAAACCAAGCCAGACGAGTTAAAGTCTCATCAGTGCAGTAAATATACAGCTTCAATTCCCTCTACTTTGGTCTTTGGTTAAGAGTGTTCCCTTTTGCTGTTCATATTAGATGCACTTCTAAAAAATTTGTGACACATTTATTAATTTCTGCTAAAAGACCAAGTTTAGTGTATTTTTGAGGTTGATTTGTCATTTTTAAACCTCTATTAAATGTGTGTGAAGTTATCCTTATAAAAGTTGCTTTTTTCTCCATTTTAAGTCATTTAATGACAGCTGAATAATCTATAAGAATTTTCAAGCTTTAAGTTGCACAAGTTGTATGTAGTTTTCTTGAATTATTTTAAACTTCAGGCAAACATAGGTGTGATGTTATTCTTATAAGAGTTATCCTTATTTTTATTATTTTTTACAACAGTCCCGTTGCAAAAATGTACAAACTTCTAGTTGTACTTTATGGAATAAGTATTTGAACTGTACATTTGGGTTGTAATTGGGGCGGGGCACTGAGGGCGCAACTAGTGCAGCTTGCCCAGGGTATCATTTGTGACAGAACCTCCACTGCGCAGCTAGGTGTGAAAGTTGTTCTCTGCATTTGACCCATGAGGGAGTGGTGAGCTGCAGACACAGCTGCTCCTGGGAGTCATTTGGGGGTTCCCCTCAATGCTGAGTGTCAAGCAGAGAGGCTTTGGATCCCATTTTTAGTCTTTGGTATGACTCGGCCTGGATTTAAACTCACAGACTTCCAGTTTCAGTGCAGACACTCTACCACAAGGCCACTGAACTGGTTTAGTCAGGATTAGTCAGTCAGGAAGACCATCTGCCATGACCAGCTGGGGTCATGGAGGACAGGAAGGAGACAGATGCAAACAGACATGATAACACTGGAAACTATATAGTAACTACAGGCGGCTGTGGTGCAGAGGGAGGGCAGTTGTCCTCCAAGACACTGAATCCCATATTGCTAGTGTGTGAATGGTACTGTGATTGTAGAGCGCCTTGGGCCTTCAACGAAGGTAGAAAAACGCTTTACAAGTATACGCCATAACTGAGCTAAACTTGCTATTCAGTTTTTTACATTTTAAAAATCTACAGTTGAAGTATCAGAAAGCTTTATGTTTCACACCATTGATTCTTTTAAATAGTGAAAAAAACAAATGAATCCTTTAGCTCCTCATCCTGTCCATCCAAGTTTCTAAAGTCTTTTTGTCTCATCTTTGAAGTACGGTGGCCCTGAAGTGCAAATCGCATCAACAAATCACTTGACACAAAAACATTTTAAAGATCACAATGACAATAAACAAAAATATATTAAAAAATCTGCATTACATTTTAGAAAACAAAACAACATTCCAGAAACAAAACCTAAAAAATAACAATGAATTAAACACATTTTGGAAAACAAAATGACGTAACAAAAAAGTACCTACCTTTGCCGGTTTCTCAATGTGTTTGTTTTTTTAAATGTCATCTTGTTTTCTGAAATGTTTTTTCATTTTTGTTTTTTTAAGTTTTAGTTTCTGGAATTTTGTTTTCTAAAATGTAATTTGGACTTTTTAAATATTTGCTTTGATTTTTTTTTTTTTTTGCTTTAAAATGTTTTTGTGTGGAGTGATTTGTTGATGCGATTCTCACTTCAGGGCCACCAAATTGATGTCCTTAAAACCAAAAGCAAAGAAAAAGCACAGAACATTTGTTTCTGATGTTCTACACTGGTCCCACATTTTCCCCCAAACTGACTTGTCTTTCTGTTAGATCGAGACTTTACAGACAAAGATCAAAAACCTAAGAGAGGTTAGAGGTCATCTGAAGAAGGTTCGGCCCCTGGAGTGTGACTGCAACAAGTATCTGTAAGACCTCCACACCTGAAAGCAGATCCACGTTGCAGCATGAGCTCAGTGCTGATGTCTGTGTGTGCTCAGGTACAAATCCAAACTGAAGAACGGAGGGAAGAAAGGAGGACGTCATCCGTTTAGGTGAGACTAACTGAAGCTGGCACATTCAACCCAGTTCTAAACCGTCTATAGGTTTGGTGAAGTTTATTGCTGCATCATACCGTCTATGATCATCATCATTGAGCAACCCCACATACTTCCACACAGTCTCCAGACTGAGACAGAAGTAAACTCAAAGTGAGTGTAAATATTCAGCACCATAATGAGCCGCTCATACTGACTTTGTATAATTGCTTTGGTGAAAATATATAGAATAATCATGTGTGCAAAACAGACTTTATTTGTTTGTCACAGTTCACACGCAGATGCATTACCATGCTTAGTAGTGTGTTCAATGCATAAATAACTTTCTGTGATTATTTTTGGCATAATGGTTATTTTGAAATATCCTTCATCACACGTTTTTTACTTTGATAGATAATCAGTAAAGTCATCAAGAGCTTAAATGTGGATACATGTTTTAAGAGGGATTTTTGGCCTTATGTTATCCTATCATTTTTGTCCTAGAAAGAAACCACACAACAGAGTTTTTGAAAAGCTAAAACCAAACCAAAAATCCCTTTGTGTCAGTTACCTGCTCTAGTGTCTGAGAACCAATAAATGCGCTGAGAACTGTGATCATCTCCTGAACTAAAATAGGAACACAATTGTATTTGTGTTTTATTTATGTGCAGAAATGTGAATCATCTATAGGCTCCACTTTCAACCCTCTGGAACAGACTGTAACTGATAACAAAACCCTGATAACCAATCAAAACTGATAACATTTCTTTTATTGTCATGAACTTTATTCAGCTGCCACGGGGAAGGCGTGTTGTGTTAAAAACGTGTGTGATGTCCATAAACCTTGGTCATATTGTCTAGTTTTTTGGTAACATTTAACTCTTTCTTTGTTGTCTTTGTAAGTAAACTCCAGATTATTTCAATTAGTCTTTTACCATGAAACCTAAACACATATTTTTAATAATCTGCCCTTTTTTCAAAATGTGTCTTAATCCAAAATATTTATCTCAACAGCTAAAATCCTTAAAGCCGACAGAGAAACTCCTGTTTTTAGTGTGATTTTTTTTTTCTGAGTAGGAAGAACCGGGCTAGGGACAAGAAGGCATGGCTTCAGAAGGAGCAGAAGAGGAGGAAAAAGATGAGGAAGATAATCAAGAGGATCAGAAACAACGACACCTGTTCAATGCCTGGACTCACCTGCTTCACACATGACAACCAGCACTGGCACACGCCTCCTTTCTGGACACGTACGGCCCACTGCTCACGTTCATCTGCTTCTAATTTGATGCAAAACCCAATCATGACTTCCATATTGATTTCACATCTCTAACAATTATTTTGGTCAATTTAAATAACCGGTAGTTTTGGTCAGCAGGATGCTGACATTAAAAACATTACATTCATTAGTGAAGTAAATGATGTCTAGAAAACATCCCCCTTGGATGTTTCAACCTTTTATTGCTCCATTATATTAAATCAAGATCAACAGAACTTGACTTTTTGGACAAAAATTGCTTTTAAATAAAATACAAATGCTAGCTTTTTTATTGAATTAAATCACAGTTTTTTTCATAAATGTCTTAATAGAAGTCTGTGTTTGTGTGTGACAGTGGGTCCATTCTGCGCCTGCACCAGCGCCAACAACAACACATACTGGTGTCTGCGAACTATTAACGAGACCCACAACTTTCTGTTCTGTGAGTTTGCCACTGGCTTTCTGGAGTTTTTTGACCTCAGCACAGACCCGTACCAGGTACGCACAATGACTCGAGTGACACTGTGGACACAGACCCTGAACACCAGACAAGCTCAGACTGTGCTGTGATCATCTGCAGTTGATAAACGCTGTGGGCTCTTTAGACCGGACCGCTCTCAACCAGCTGCACGTCCAGCTCATGGAGCTCCGCGGCTGCAGGGGGCATAAGCAGTGCAACCCTCGCACACGCTCAGTGGAGCTGGGTATGACACACTCGCACATGCAAACACACATTTCTCCTTGTGGAGGATTTTTAAATTCAACTTCAGATTTGTGTAAACAGCTGCTCCAAAGACTTTACATGGTTTTTCTGAGGATGCTGGGTCCAGTTTGTTGCAGCGGTAATGTTAGCTTGGGGATGAAAGAGGCTGCAAGCGAGCAGGAAAGCATGTCAAACAGATGAGTGACGGGAAATGGGGGCGGCCACCCACAAATCAGAGGTGAATTTCTGATGAACCGCTGCTGCTCTGCAGAAACTATGTCCTTAAAATCATCGCAGATTTAAAAGAGCTTTGGGAACGCTTTTACAATAGATCAAAAATGATGGGAGTGGGACTTTGACATTATGTTTTTTGGTGGAGGTATCTTTCAGGGGCTGTTCATATGATGGTATTGTATTGAACAAGCAAAAAAAAAACGTTTTTTTGGATGAACACTATTTGTGGATGCAAATACAGAAGACTGACAGATGATCAGAACTAAAGAGGAAGGATGAGATTAAATTAAAGAATTTGAACTTGTCTGCATGATAAAGACTGCTTAAAGGTGGAGTAGTGTGGTTGTCTGTCCCACATAAAAGTGAATAGACTGAGCTTTTCTATAACCAGCTGGCCATCTGGACACTTACCATGGCCTCAGTGCTTCTCCAGTTGTTGCTGACTCATTAACCATTAGATTTGTCCTTTCAGCAGGTAGACGGGCTCACGGCAGCTTCGACAACTACAGGTACACACGTGAACACGCTCTCATTGTTCTTCTGCTCTGAATGTGGTATGCTTCATAGCAAAGCTGAGGGCTGCTGCTGGTTGGCTTAAAGGGACGGTGTGCATTTGTCTCTCTGTGTGTGCTTGGGTGTAACATGGTGTGTGTTTGTTGTATCAGGCTGTTTGAAAGGAGAAAGTGGCCAAAAGTCAAGAGACCTTCATCCTCCCGAACCTTGTGAGTTTGCTCTTCATCTGGCCTGCATGCTGCTTAGTGACCGAGTCCCTCATCTGCTGTCCGTCTGTGTAACATCCTTTACATTTAATCATTAACACTGATGTTTTTTCTTCAAAATGCACATTTATTTTGAAGCAAACAGTAGAAAAGATGACCAGAACAGTCTTTTTTTTTTTAAATGCGTTTGCTCTTTTTCTTGTCAAACTTTTGCAAGAAAGACAGGTCAGACTAAAAGTTGTTAGGAACATCAATTCTGCTATTTTTCTCAAAATGCCCATTTTCATCCATCTGTTCATGC
The DNA here is from genome assembly GCA_016861445.1 of Oryzias woworae. Lineage (NCBI taxonomy): Eukaryota > Metazoa > Chordata > Actinopteri > Beloniformes > Adrianichthyidae > Oryzias > Oryzias woworae. The sequence continues at coordinate 114,391 of BOLG01001527.1, forward strand.
ACTTTTTTGTAGCTGCAAAGGCTTCCTTTGGATAGTACATTGAAACTCAGTAAAGGATCCCTTTGCACATGTGGATTGTTGAGGGGAATGCATATGGCACAACACTCAATATCAATAATGAGATATTCCATCAGCAAACATGTCTTTTTGACTTTGGAAAACTGGGTATAAAGGAAAAACTGAATAAAAAAACAAGAAGCTTCTAGTAAATGATGAAAAAAACACAACTTCATCAATGCTTGTGGATAACCAAAAACCTCTGAACAGAAGACAGAAGTATCCTCCCAATGAAATGAGTGTGCACAAGCCCGTCTTCTTTCAACCAATAAGATCAGGACATGCGCTTACCTTCTCTTTCAATCCACTTTGAGCTGCTCAAACTCAGCTTTGGGAGCAGTTAGTCATCGTATGGGGTTTGCAGTTTGTGGGGGTGGGCCTGTGGAGGGTCATAGAGAGGTGAGGCTGCATCTTAAAGGGAGCTCAGGTGTGTTTTGCAGGTTTCTTGAGGCTCGTCGGGCGGTGTCCCTACGCCACACTCCAATAAATAACAATGACTAGAAAAATGGAAAATCTGTACGACGCATCTCAGCGACTTCACCCTTTCCTCTGCTTACATGTTCATAAAGTGTTCTACAGTCTCTGTGCTGCAGCATGACCATAGAAAAATATGTGCGGTAGCATCTCTGCTCTACGGGCTCACTGAGCGGCGTCCCACCTTGACATTTTCTGCAGACCATCTGCTTACCTGAACAGATTTTCCCTTTTTTTGCTCCCAGACAGCATGTATCCACCTGCAAGGGCAGTGGTGACAGAGGCATAAACAGTCAAGTTGAAGGAAGAAGGTTTGATGCTCAGACTCTAAATCAGGACATCAGAAAATCACGGAGCCGGACTAGATTCACATCAGCTCAGAATCCAGTTGTTTCTTCCAGCAGCATAGTGCTGTCTGTCAGAAATTACATTTCTGTGAAATTGTTTTTTAATGAAATACTTCATTTTTGACAACCTTAACAAACTTGTTTTTTAAAACTGTTGCTTCCATCTCTGCATGGATCTCCATCGTCTGTCTGCTCACTGTCTGACTGAAAGACACTGTCCTGCTGCTGTGTGGTTAAAGATGACTCTGCTGTGTCTCCAGAGGACCCATCTGGGATGGCTGGAAGGGATAGGGAGCCCTCTGCTGCTACCCTCACCAACCTAAAGGAAGGAGGCGTGGTCACCGAGCTGACATGACAAACCGACAGCCTCAGTAGTAAACCAGTCCGCTTCTGCAACATTATTCAGCCTTCCCCTCCTGCTGCTCAGGAAGCCTCTCGGATGAAACACTAACCAGAGGCCACCCCCTCTGCTGCCACTGCTGGGAGCTGGAAGGATTTGGCTGCAACCCAGGGAAGGAGGAAGAAAAACAGGAGGAGGAGGAGGAGGATGCATAGAAAAAGAGTCAAAGGAGAAAAAGACAGAGATGTTTTTAGAAAACCAGCAGCTTTTTGTCCTGAGTTTTACCTTTCACGTGTGACAGAATCAACTCTCAGCTCAATGACCGATCCTCTCTTCATATTAATGAGCCTTTTACTGTAAATTCATGCTTTGTTTTTTTCTTTACTCATTTTTACTCATTTTTGAAATAGAATTTAGGTTGAGCTATTTTGCACATTGCAAAAACCAAATTATATTATTAAAAAACGTATTACTAAAATAGGGTATTAATAAAGTTTGGTGAACTAGATTTAAAGGAAAAATGTCGAAATGATTTTAACAATACACTTTTGCAAACCAAGAGCAAGTTTTAGCTCCTCAAAAGGATCAGCTTTTGTTTAATTACATTTTAACTAACGAAACATTAGTTTGTCATTTTAACCTATCTTTAAAATAAGAATGTTTATATTTATTTTAAAAAAAAGGTTGGACGATAAACATCTCACTTTACAAAATTAAATAAGTTCAGTCATATCCTTTTCAGTTTATGCAGTAAATATATGTAAATAAAAGTCCTAAAAGGCCTGAAAATTGTGCAAAAAATAAAACAAGGTGATATTTCAATGGTAACAATAACTGTTAATAAGGTTTATTGTAAAGAAAAAGTCAAATCTTAATAAAAAGTTTACATCTTTTTCATTGCCATATTGCATCTTGCGTCAAATTAAATGACATATTTTTAAAATAAAATTTCATGAATGTAATTAAAATAAAATGTAGTTGCTGGTTTTCACTTGCAGCCCTTTATAGAATCTATTTGGCCCAAATCCTGCAGCTTTTAGAGTTCTACTGGATGTAAAAATGTAGTCACTTCTTTTAATAATCTATATATTCAATGTTTTTATGACATTTTAGGATCTCAAGTTTCCCGGAAGGGTCATCATTGAAGACGTTTGTTACATTATTAATATTAAATGGAGTGTTAGAGTAATTTTTAAAAAGTGACCCACGTTTCTTCTCCTCCACATCCTCCTGAAGTGATCTTCCAGTGACCACTGTCCTGCGTTCTTGTTTTATGTTTCTTTGACTGTCTGTGAGGATTGTAAGGAGCTGATTATTTTCACTGCTAAACTCAGACTGGAAGAACTTGAGCAATTCAGCATCACTTCTCACAAAGAAACCTTTTTTTTCCTGACTTGAGTGTCTGTTAGTTTATGTTTTTTTTTAAAGAAGAAATTAACCTGTTGACTGACATGAGTCAGTAAACTCCCAAGCTGCCACAATACAGCACGAGATAAGAAAAAATCAAATTCCCAGTCTTCAGTTTCGCAGTCAAAATCCCTACAAAGTCACATTTATTTGTTTTAGAAAGTCTAGTAAAGCCACTGACCTGACCGAAGAAAACAAAAGAGCTGTGACCTCATCAGCTGATGTCTCTGCTGTAGTTTACCCACATGAAGGCGCACACAGCTCGTCAGCGACTCGTGCTTTGTTTGTCCTGATCAGAACTCTGCCATGAGTCAGCACTGGAAACAAAGGCTGGGAGTGGGCGTGGCTTCTTCGAAAAGTACGTTTTTGAACAAGCCAAAGCTATTTGTGAATCATTTGCTGTGTCCTAATTCCTTCACTATTTCCTAAACCCCAAAAGATTATATAATGCAGGATTATCCAGTGCACTGGATTTTAATGCCGTTTGGATACCAAATATGATTTCACCCATTTACTGAAGATAAATCTAGTTAATACAAGCATTTTACAAAGACTATTCATAAATCTTTTGTGTTCTGGCAATGAAAACTTGGAAGATTTATTGTAAAAAATGTATATTTCAATACATTTTTACATACAAAAATACGTACATATTTCGTACATAAAATACATTCAAAAATGTCTTTTCCATACAAAAAAATGTATACTTCAGTACATTTTTTCTAATGACAAATCATTCAAAGGCAATGCATTGTGGTCTATATTCCCCCATTGAGTTAGCATTAAGGCACGCTGGTTTTTCTCTGAGACTTCTGCGAAGTTTCCAGGACACTGGATTATAAAGTTGTAGATTCCTAAACTCTGACAAAATGGTGATATTATTAGATTATAAGCAGTGAGATCATTTGGACGCAAGGAATGTCTTCTTTTGCAGCATTTGAGGCAAATAAAGCACAACATTAGTGCAGCCTCGTGCATATTTTTTGCACAAAATTTAAACCAAGTGACCCATAAAAATCCAATAAGACTAGTTCCACACAGACTGGGTAAATAATGTCATCACTTTCAGACGTTGCTACCCCTCAATGACGTCATCAATAGTTGTTGGTCATCTACGTTAGCGTGTAGCTGCCAGTGCTCAGAAAATACACATCAGTTTTATAACTTTAAAAAGTCAAGCTAAAACAACAAGTCATTACTTCTATTGAAATGTAAACTTCTGTGCTTCAGAGCATGCGCACATGAAGAAATGTGTTTCTCCTCCGTGGCACAGCGCAATGCGGATCCTCTTTAAAAAACTGATTTCAGACACCCCTACAGCTCCAAATGTCCCTACGATTGGAGGGGTAGGGAGAAGGCGCACAGGTAGGGGAAGAATTTGGATTGGGCATACATGTCCAGAACACGGTGTATAAAATCAATCCTTTCTGTTTTTTAAAGTTGCTGTCAGGATCTTGGAGCACCAGAATATTTTAATCTTCAAACATTTCTTTGCATTTCAGATGAAATGCCTCAATGAAAAGCCCAGCTGTCAGGCATCTTTAAATAAAAAAATATTTAATTGCTCCATTTGGAATGAGAAAAAAAGCATTACAAAAGGTAGCCTAAATGACTGAACCAATTGCAGCTTTCAGCGCTCTTTACATCAAACTTTGAAGCAGGCAGTAAAAACATTTACAGCCTCAAAAATATATGCAGTTGTCAGAGTCTGTGTCCAAAGGAACAAATAGAAAAAGTCCCACAGTCAAGGCTGAGTCTGACATCAGAGGATGAATATATGATGTATGAAGAAGAGGCAGGATTCCGTAACCTTTAGAATTCTGTTCTCATGCCAACAAATATTTATTCTGAAGCACTTGTCACTCTGTCTTTGATTGGGAATCTTTTAAATGAAAAGAGTTTCACGAATGAACACAAAACATGACAAGCTTATGAAGTTAAGGACAAGAATGTGAACAAACTTAAACTGAGATGACATTTTAAAATCTTTTATATTCAAATTAACAGTTCAGTGGTGGGATCACTCCACTCCTGTAAACTAGAGAAGTTCATAAAAGTATCAAATACTTTAGTCATTGTATTCTGATTATCCCTACAGTGTTATTCAGGAAGGGTGGTTGTTGGATGAAAAGTGTGAGTCTGTTTTCCTTTTTTTGTGAATGTGTATTTGTAGTCTGTAAAAAAGAAATGTCTGCAAATACTGCTCTGTTGGTCCCTGATTGCGAGCTGCAATGTTTTTGTTCTTTTTGGTTGTTCTCTCACACACAGAAGCACATTCAGTTGAAAACATGGCAGTTTCACAGTTGGGATGTGGAGCTTGAAGAGGTTGGGAGGGATCAATCACGCTCAAGTCAGATTATTTACACATTAATTACATCTGGTAAAAAAATGTTCTTGTAAATATGTAATTGTGAAATATAAACTAATGATTAGTGACAGTCTTACTGCCCCCCCACTCCTGATCGAAGTACAGGGAAAGGTTGAACACTGTAAACCCGAGTCTCCTCTTTCCTGTGTGGAAGCAGCAGGTCACCTTCCTGTTTTCTTTCTGTTTAGTTTTTTACCTTCACTATATTTGTTCTGTGGAGCTTTTTGCTTTGTGAACTTAACTTTCTGGTAACCGTGTCTGCGTTTGACTGCTTCACACCCTCTTTGTTCTGTTTCTGTTATTATACACTCCAGCTCTGCCAAACCCGCCATCGGTGACCTTCTTAATCTCCGTTTTTTTTGCCTCAAAATAAAGAAATTGAATTGCAGTCTGCTCCTTCCTACATCCATTTTCTGGTTTTTGCTTTTTTTGACTTTGTTTGGTGTTAGCCAATGCAAGAAAGACCTGGGCTCAGCGGACACATCCAGTTGTGCGTGCTGCTGTAGGACTCCCTATATTTAATAAGTTAGAGATAATGTGAAAAACTCAGTGGAGGTCGTAAACATAGTGTTTGTTTCACTTCAGTTTTTCAGGATGGGAGGCAATTGTATTGGGGTAATAGACATGATGGTCTCGCTGTGCTCAGTGTGTCTTACTTATTGTGGCCAAAATTCTAAAAGAAAAACCTTTTTAATGTGGCATCAGTTTCAACATTCAGTGGGAATGAAAAGCTGATTTTACCAGTAAGTCATTCCAAGTTCAACAGTCAAACATCCATGAACACACGACTTTGCTTCATGGACGAGCAGCATCAGCTGGTCATAGCTCCTTCAGGTTGGTAGTAGACAGTCAGGTGTTGCAGGTGATTTTGGTGAATTTGAGGCATCGAAACAAATCTAATGTCTTCCTCCTTCTAGTCTTTGTACAGATGTGATTTTGTGGGTAAAAAGGAAAGCAAACCAAACCTGTTCAAGCTTCACTTTTTATTAGACAGAAAATTGTTCATCATGCAGATGTGCCCACGCCAACAGCTGTAAAACTTGAGGTTTTCAGTCTTACATCACTGCACTGTTCATTTTGCTACCCTCTAGCATATTGCACGCAGTTTTTAAATAAAGCAAATTAAATAGTTTCCTCTGTTAAATAAAGATCATGTTAAAGAAAACTGCAACATGATTACTGATTTAGTTGACATTTGTGTATGAAACAAACTTTGTGAGACCCTTTTTAAAAAGAAAACAACTTAACTAAGTGTAACAAAAAGCTTGATAAAGCAGCTTGCAGAACAGAATGGGACTAAAGTTGTATGTTTTTTAGTTGTAGCCGTCCCTCCAAAAAAACCCTAAACGCCACTGAAGCATCACTAACTCATAATCCAACAGCCGTTATCTGTCAACACTAACAATGCTTTCCACCAAATGTTTCATACTTGAATGTAATTGACAACAGTCTCTTTAAGTGCTACAGTGTGTGTTGTGTCAAAACACCAGCTTGTGAGTGGGCTCTGCTCACTAAACCGTCAGTCTGCCATCAGTAGATAAAAGTGCATTTTTGCTATATTTGCATTTGTGTTTAAAGCGTTTTTATCAGACTGAGTTCATCGAAGATGGGGTCACCCGAGTCCATCACAGGGTCCCACAAAGACAACCATGCACACTCACATTCACACTTAGGGACAATTTAGAATAATCAATTAACCCATGAAGCATGACTTTGTTACTGTGGGAGGAAACTGGAGTGTCCAAAGGAAACCCAAACATGCACGAGGAGAAGATTCAAACTCCCCACAGAAAGAACTCTGCCAGGATTTGAACTTTCTTTCCATTTCCCTGCAAACCTCTACACCACCATGCAGCTCTATGAACAAAACTGGAACCACAAATGTAAAATGGCATTATTATAAGTTGCCCCCTGAAGTAATTGTTTTCAATTATCAATCACCTCTGGGGAATAAGTTTGCAAGCCCTTACATAAAGTTTCAGAGCGAGATGAAAGTTTGCACACAAGACCTAAAGACACCAAAGCCAAAGCAGATTTCTATGTTCTGCACATTTGTTCAGTTTAACAAAGGATGATGAGGACAGAGATGAAGGCCATAAGCTATTCAGTTCCACAGATTGCAGACTTCAGGATGTCTTTCACATCTGGTGACTTCCTCCTGCGGCACTTGGTGGCATGGCAGCACTCACTCCTGCTTGGACATCAACAAAGCCCATTCTCTGTCTCCTCTTCCTCTGCTCCGTCATCTGTTTTTGGAAATACAAAATGGCTCAAATACGATAAAGATCATCAAACTCAGGATGGTAGATGACGTCTACTTCCATGCCCCTTCTCCACTTTCATTGAAGACCCAGTCCGATGATCTTAAGATCAGTTGTAAAATTGTTCCAAGTGATCTATCTTTTAATTAGGATTATGCCATCTTTAGCTAAAATTAAAAAACCTGTGTCGTTTTGTAGGACATAGTTCCTGCAGAGCAGCTTGTGCCCACCCACCCCCCACCCCCCAAGCAACATTTTCACGTAAAAAAATATCTTTTTTTTTTTTTTTGGTGACACTTTTGAACCTTTTTTCTTTTTTAAGATATCTTCCCTCATCAGAAAATTCCTTCAAGAACATGTTGAAAACACAATGTTTATAGAAGTGGGTCTTCAAGGCCCAAAGTGCTTTACAGTCACAAGTGTCATTCATTCATTCACAGACATTCACACATGGAGGCCTTGCAGCTCGCCAGAACAACGTAGAGTTTAGCTTCCTGCCCAAACACGTTTTGAAACATAGAGCGGGACTTGAGCCTGCAACATTCTGATCAGGGTTCAGCCGTTCTACTAGAGCTCGGCGATATGGCCAAAAAATAAAATCTCCAATTTTTTCACACTAAATTTGATTTTTGATTTTAATTGATTTTTTTTCTCCCTCCTTTTACTTTATTTAAAAACATTATAAACATCAAAATATATTTAACAAAAATTCTTTTATTTTACCATCTGCTTTGGAAAAAAGTTCAACTAAACACAAGCTGGAAACATGTTTGCAGTCAACGCAGATGTTTAGAGAGCTACAGTAGCTCAAGCAACTTATAAAAAGAAACACGTCTTGTTTGTTTCAGCTGTTGAAACTAATTTGTTGTACTCCCACTTTTGGCAGCTACGACCTTTAAACTGATTTTGCTGCTCCAAGTCTGAAGTCACAACTCCACTGGTCAACATTTCATTTTGTACCGACCAGCCAGGTAAGCAGGTAGATGAAAAAAAAAATCGACCGGTCAGGCACATTTTTATCATTATTATTAATTATTACATTATTTTACAAAGAAAAACTATAGGTGTTGTTTTAAAAAATGATATGTTGAACGCAGAGAGAGGAAGTCAAACATGTATTTGTAGAGTTAGATAAGCTCATTCCTCTTTAACAGTTTTTAGCACATCACCTGTCCTTCCTGGGAGAGGATCCCTCCTTCATGTGGACTTCCCTGAGGTTTCTTAAGTTTTTCCCCCCCAAGTAAGGTTTTTTTAAAGAGTTTTTTCTTACTGAGAAGGAAGGTCTAAGGGCAGAGATGGCAGTTTAGCTTAGGGCCTGGTCACACCACCCAAACTTTGCTGGAAGAACTTTGGGGGGGAAATCAAACACACAGGTGTTGGTGTAGCGATGTACCGCTGAAGGCGGCGTAGCTTTACCATTGGTTTAGCCGCAGCGAGCTATAGCGAGCGTTGATGTAGCGTTGGTTGCTTCAGTGTAGGTAGAAGGCGTTCTGCGCATGCGGGCGTCTCTCAGGATCCATGGTGATGCAGTTTTTGGGATAATTCGATGTCAGTTTCTCCCCGTATTTTTGGCCAATTACTGGTCCCGCTCCGGCTCCGCTATGACAACGCCACATCAAAGTTCATCGCTCCCATGGATCGCTGCTTCAACGCCTGACACCGTTCTAGCAACGCCGTGTCCGCTCCACCGACGTTTGTGCAACGTTTAGTTGCTGCCGGTGCAGCGCTGGTGAAGCAGCGGTGATCCAGCGTTCTGGATTTCTGCATTGGTCAACCAAACCACGGACTTGAGTCTGGTGGAACCAAACTTTGACTGGGCGTCGGAGGAGCGGGGGGTGAACTTTACCGGAGCGGAGAATGGACTCTCCTCACCGCTGCAATATTTTGTGCAGATCAGAACTTTGGGAGCGGTGGGAGGGACACTCAGGAACATCAGCGGTGGCCGAGCGTATGCGGCGTTGCTTTAATGGAAGACAACTTTTGTTAAACGGGGATGAACGGTCATGAGCCGTGAGGGATTTTTTTTCACTGCTTCAGGAACGCTCCAGCAGAGTTCGGGCGGTGTGACCAGGTCCTTAGTCTGTTTAGCTTAGAAAAGCAACCAGTTATTTTTGATATTTTATGATTGACCTTACATTCTTTGCATAAATACTGGTGCCCATTGAGAAGGTTTTGGTTGTGATAGTGGGCTATATAAAGAAAACTGAATTGAAAATAACAAAAACACAAGATAAAAGCCACTGTTTTAAGTGAATCTGCGTTCTAATCAGCCTTTGCTCTCTGCTTTTGGCATTTTCACCCAGTCTATGTAGTGTTTTATTTTCTATCATAAATGAGTTATTTCTTCTCTACAGCACAGTCAAAATGCCCCCTGTAACCCTATGAGGAGAGGGGTGTCAGTCAGTTACCTATAGTCTCTACCAATGACTATGCATAGAGAATACAATTTTCTTTTTTTTTTTTAAAGAAAATTAAATTGCATAAAAAAATGAATAATTGTATGAACACATCTTTGATGTCATCTAACTGTAAACTCAAATAGAACATGCTGAGAAAACAAAGAAACATTTACTAGAGGACTGCAGATTGACAGAAAATGTACTTTTTTTCTTATTTTTATATGAAATCCTAACAAAAACTGCCTAAAAACATGATGTTTTAGATTCTTGTGTCATGGACAGTAATATGCAGCGCTCTCATGAGGGGGGGAGTTTCAGCTTAACAGACTGTTATGTTTGATACTGCTGATAAAGTTTCACTCAAAGAGAATTCATGCCTGTTATTGTATTTAGAAAAGACAATCTTTACAAATGTCCCATGAATGTTTATGAATTCGATTAAGTTCCGACGCTACGTTCTACCTCTACTTTACAGCTGCCCAAATGAGCAGACTGGCTCAAATAAACCTCCCTCCACAACACAGTCATGTGTAAAGTGAGTCTCACACAGGTATCACAAGCACAATTCAAATCCAACAGTTTTGATGGATACTGCTGTCACGTTGACAAGAGCTGAGCCCAAAACCTGAAGGAAACATATTGAAATCCTCTGGTTAGCAGGAGGAAATCAGACTCTGACTCAGGAGTTTACCAAACAAGCAAACTATACAGCAAAAGAACACAGGTTTCATAACACAAAACAATAGCTGAGGGAAACCAATGCTGTGCCTTTAGCTACAGACACAGAGGGCATGTGACGTGCACTCAAGAACGAATATTTAACAATGGTGTTCACACTGGACACGCTGAGAAGGGGGCGCTCGTCTACAACCTACAGTTAGGATTGTCCTGGTTCGAAATGTCAAAGTGGTGAAAATGTGATGAATCTGGCTCCAGGCTTTTTCTTTCACAGCTTCATTCCAATACATGAAAGACTTGGTGCCAGACTTGGCTGGATACAAACCACAATTAATCATTTCTCCTTCACAATGACCTTAATAAATTAAAAAGGACACTATCCATCCATACATCACTACCAAACATCTTTACATCCCTGTTTGGTCAAAGTTCAACTTGTTTAACTTTCAACGCACGTTTACTTGCGTTTACATGAACATTTCACTGGAAGTGGCTGCTTGAATGCCTGTTACATCGTATCCTGGGTGTTAACAATGTGTTACCTAAAACTGTGCTTTACAGAAGATGCCATAATGAGGAGGAGTAAGAGCTAATCGTATCACAGCCAGCTGCTTTTCTGCTCCTGTTTACTATTATGAAATACTGACCTGTGTATCTGGATGTTTTCAAACAGGCTGAAGAGAAGAATGTAGCAAGTAAAAACATGTCCATCTCAGCGTTGGGACTGACCTGCTCTTTCAGCTCGGTCAGCTGGGCCGTAAGTGTTGTTACCACCTTCATGGTTGAGCCCAGTTTGTCCTGTAAGATCCTCATTTCATTCTGCTCGCCGTCGCTATCCGTCACCACCAGTGACATGGCCTGCATCCGCGGGAACCAGTCCAGGTTATTGTTCTGGAACAGAAGTAGAAACTCAAACGCTTTCTCAAAGTTTGTCCTTTTGTGTCCACTGTTTGAAGGTTTAATACCTTGATCATGTGTGCTACGTAACTCTCAGGTCCTGTGTAGTCCGTCTTGTTCTTCTCACGCAGCAAGACAATGAAGTACAGGTAGTTCCAGATGTTGTGCTCCAGATTAATGTGCTCTTCAAAGGACACTGTCTTGTTGTCAAATTTGTCTCTCTCCAGACCTGCAGCAAAAGTCTCTGCAGTGAGAAGATGGGTTACTTCCCCAGGTCAGTCAGTGGGACATATTTACTCACCACAGATGAAACACGTGGTCTTCAGAATCTCCTCCTTCTTCTGTTTCTCACTTCTCAGGTCGGCAAAAGTGTCGATGATGACGCCGAAGATCAGGTTGAGAACAATGATGATAACGATGAAGTAAAAGAGAAGGTCATACACCACTCGAGCAGGAAACAACGGCTCCTGTGCACAGGAGAGGAAGAAAAAATAAACAGAGAAACTATTTTAAGTTTTCATTTATGTAACATCTGATTCCTCTTAAGAGGGGATTTGCAGAAATCAACACATCCAAGTGTTGCTCTGAATAGCTAGCAATAGTTAGCAACAACCAATGCTAACAAAGAAAGACAATTCTGTTCCAAATCATAACGTGGACAGTGAAGGTCACACTGACACTCCCAGATCAAAGAAGTGATGCTCACATCTTTGGAGGGTTTGCGGAGAACGTCTCCAACTCCACCTCCGTTCCTCAGTCCGTGGTTCAGTACGGTAACAATACACATCAGAAGTGTGTCACATGCACGCTCCAAGTTTGATTCCTCTGAAAAACACACAAAAACCTTTGAACAGCAGGGATAGAGGCTTAGATTTCAATTAATCTGCTAATGCATGGGATGTTTTTTTTTTATGGCATCTCTCATAGCAGGCGCAGTACAATACAGCAACCACTACGTAGGAGTCGACTGAATCATATCAACCAAATGCTTCATAAATAGATTAAAAGCTTGTTTCCATATTTAGTTGTTTCTGCAGATGAGCCTGCAGTCACATTTCTTCTGTTTCTTTTAAGCTAGTTCTCTGACACTCTGTTGTGTCCGTAGAGGGGCACCAGCTCAGTTAACAAGATCCCACTTTATTCTTCTTCTGCAGTCTACAAGTCATCTGATCAGTATCTCCACCTGGTGGGTAAATAGTGTAATGACAATCAGTAACAACACCACATATCCCCCTTTTTTAACCCAATACACAGAAATTCAAATAAAATGAAACATTTGACTTCCAACTTTTCGAATAGTATCAGTGACAAAATAAAATATAAATGAAAACGGTCAGTTCTAGTTGACTTCTGAACACTAAATTCTACAATATTCAATCTCCATTAAATCTATCTTTTAAATGATAACTTCTGGCCAGACTGTTTAGCTTGTATCTATAGCCTTGATAATACCAAATGTTATGAACAAAACATTGTTAAAGTCAGGAACAACATAAACTTTTATAACTGTATAACTCTATCGTCCCCCTGAAAAACAAAGCTTAAGTCACGTAATCACTGAGCCAGATAGGAGGCAGAATCTACCTGCGACCACACCGGCGCCTCGGAGGAGAAGGTAAAGGAGCAGAAGATGACAAGTACAACTCCTCAGGCTGTACAGAACTGTCATGAGTCTTTGCAGCGATGGCAGCGGAGACCGGGGACAGGTGAATGGCATTCCACACCTTGCCATCTGAGAGTTTGAAGGTTGAGGGTCCTTTCTGTGCTAAAACTTGAAGCGGCTGCATAAACTTTGAGCAGCCCTTCTTTAAAAACCAGGCTTCTTAATCCGCACATATGAACCATATGGAAAGTGGACAATCTGTGCAGCACGGCGCCGGTCTGTGTACTGTTTGGAGGAGCCAGGTCTTTTATGTTGAGCTTGCTGGGAAAAGGGCGGCCATGCAGCCGTTCAGCTGGGGAGACTGACGTCATTGCATGAGGGGTGGAACGATAAGCAAGGAGAGTCAGCAACGTAGGGCAGCCACGGCTGACCTTGAATGTCTGCGGTTTGTAAGCAGTTCACAAACACCCTGTTCCATCTTTCTATTTCTCTGTTACTTTGACGGTAGTAGTTGGAGCTGCGGCAGTGCGTAATGTCCCGAGCAGCTAAGAAGTCCTCAGCAGAAACAAAACAAGAACCATTATCAGTCACTAATACAAGAGGATTCCCCTCACGGCTGAACACAGCTGTCAAAGTCACAGTTGTCACATTCGCAAGAAACGCGACTTCAGGCCACTTACTGTAGTAATCTATCAGCGTGATGGCATAACGACAGTCAGGTGAAGCGGAGTGAAAGGGTCCCATGACATCTATAGCTAACCTTTCCCATGTTGTCCTGGGAAGGGGAACCGGTTGTAAAGGAGCAGCTCTAGTTGTAGCCGTTTTATCATGCTGGGAGCAGGTTGTGCATGACTTAACAGCAACTTCCACGTCAACATCCATACCAGGCCACTAATAGAGCTCTCTTAGATGTTGTTTGGTTCTGACAATACCTTGGTGCGTATCGTGAGCCAGCTGTATGAGCTGAGATCGCAGAGCTGTGGGAATGACAAGACGATGAGATCCACGAATCAGGTAACCGTCTATTTCAGCCAGCTCTGCTTGGATGTGGTAATTAGGTAAAAGAGCTGGGTCAAGCCCTTTGGCATTACGTGGCCAGCCATCATGAAGATAAACTAGAAAATGTTGCAACACAGGACAGTCCAGACAGTCCTGGATCAGCTGGTCTTTGGTGACAGCAGCAAAGTCCACACTAGCCACTAGTGCTACCATGTCCTCCTCTATCTCCTTTAGTGGAGGAGAAGAGACAGGTAAACGAGACAAACAACATTCTCACGACCAGGTTTATACTCTGCAGTGTAGTTGAAACACATGAGGCGAGCTGACCAAATCCTTAGTAGACAGCAGCGTAGTGAGTGGGCTGTGGTCAGTGCGCAGAGTGAAGTATTTAGTATGTGCGCCAGCGTTCAGCAGCACAAACACAGGCGAGCGCCTCTTTCTCAATAATAGAGTACTTCCTCTCACACTCACTAAGAGACCTCCATGCAAACGCAACCGTTTTTTCTGTGTCGCCGAGCAACTGAGTAAGTACCGCACTAATACCATAATCACATGCATCCCTGGTAACTATGCTGGGTCAAACAGCAGAAGTGCAGAGCTAGTAGCTATCAGTCTTTTAGAGTTTTCAAAAGCTACCTGTGCCTCCTCAGTCCATTTGAAGTTTACATTTTTACGCAGAATGGCTCGAAGTGGTTCCACAACACAAGCATAGTTGGGAATGAACTTTGAATACCACCCTGTAAGGCCCAGGAAAGAGTTTAGCGTTGTTGCATCACAAGATAGACATAGACATAGCACTGATGTGGTCAGGGTTTGGCTTGATGCCTGCAGCAGAGACAACATGCCCCAAAAATGACAGTTCAGTTTGTCTGAATAGGCACTTTGCCATGTTAAGTTTCAGTCCACTACTGCACAGCCAGTGCAGCACAGCTTTCAATCGCTTCTTATGAAGATCAGGCGTGTCAGCAAACACAATCACGTCATCTAAATAACATTAAAAACCATCCAAACCTGACAGTATCTGTGTCATCGTTCTTTGAAGAAACAGAGGGAGCTGAAGCTAAACCAAAAGGTTGTCTGGTAAAATGGAATAGTCTGTCGTGTGTAATGAAAGTAGTAAGGTCCCTGCTTTAAGCATGAAGGGGTACTTGGTAGTAAGCATTCTGCAAGTCTATGGTGGAGAACATCCGTGCTCCACGCAGCTCATGGAACACCTCCTCAATGTGTGGTAGCGGATGGCTGTCGATAACCACTGCTTTATTGGGCTCCCTTAAATCAGGACACAATCGGATACGGCCGGACTTTCGTTTCACAACCACAATGGGTGAAACCCATGGAGAGGATTCAATGACGCCTTCATGTTCCAATCTCTGTAATTCCTGGGAGACTGCATCACGCACAGCAAACGGCAGACGGTGTAACATTTGGTTTACAGGGTGAACTTACTTTCACTTTGTGGGCAAAACCTGTCTCTAGCCCCAGTTGGTCAGAATTTTCTTGAAGTTCCTTGAGGTTGTTGGCAGGAGCTGTGCACTGTACAGAGACCGAAGGATGTTGTAAAGCAGGAGGCACAGCAGGAGAAGACACTGGTGCACTGACCTGTTGATAACCAGGTTCAGAGCATTGAAAAGATCCAAACCCAAAAGCGGGTTTCCAGTTGACACCACGTATACATTTATGGTGGCACAGCTTGTCCCACAGGTCACTGTCAGCTCCAAGCAGCCTAATACAGAAATGGGTTGTCCAGAATAAGTAACTAATCTTCTTTTTGCAGTGGAAAGTGGAATATGTCCATAATGCTTCTGGTACAGGTGCATAGGAAGAATGGAAACTGCAGGTCCAGTATCAACCAGCAGGTCAACAGTAATTGTTGGTCCCTCAGATGCACACATTGTATCAGTCTGTTCGACCGACACTTCCCTCACTTTATTCAAAACAGGCCCATTTCTGCAGACTCTCTCAAAATGTCCATGTTTACTGCATTTTCTGCATGTGGCATTTAGGAAAACTTGCAATGAGTGTTGAAGATCCACAGCGGTAACATGTCTTACCGGCATACCCAGGTCCATTTGTCAGAACTCTCTGTGATAATGCCGGGGGTGCTTTAACTGGTGGACGGCCATGACCGTGTCTGAACCTCCAACCGCCGGTGGAAGTCCCATGCAACATGCCAACCACAGCTTCCCAGGCTGGTGTAACCATAGCCTTCGCCTCAGCCAGGACACTTTCAATCTGAGCAGATTTTGTCAGAGTTTTTTGTAAAGTAAGGCTCTCTTCCATAACCAGACGTTCTCTGATCCTCCTGTTGGTCTTTTCCACAATTTGATCACATATCATATTGTAACAGTTTTGGAGCTAAGTCCTAGCGGCAGGAGACCTACCCCCTTCTTTATCAGGTTGTGAACACTGTCCAATGATGGTTGTTGGCCAATGATGTGGAAAGTTTGACACGGAGGGCTTATGCTCACATGTCCCCTGGCATTCAGAGCGAGCTGGCCCGGGATCAGTTTATTAGAGCCCTCACACCCTCAGAGCTACACATTCAGGTGCAACTGCTACATCCTCAGACCCTTCAGGCTGCCCTGGAGATGGCAGTTGAAAGGGAAAACGTGTGGGGTATACCTGTTGCTGTGAGATCAGGTCCTTATAAGGACCGTCCTGCCATGGGAGCGGTGGTGGGGGACCATCCGCTGGAGAAGCCGGCCTGGGTGAGTGAAATGACGGAGCTGCTGAGAGCCATGTCAGTGCAGACAACGCGCCGACCTCGCCTGGCCCCCAAGGCCTGCTAGGGGTGTGGCCAGCCTGGACACTTGATCAGAGATTGCCCAAACTCAGGCAGGCTGCAGGGAAACGATTCAGGGTCTGCGTAGCGGGGGATATGCAGACCCTGACTTCAGCTCCACCTGTGTCACCCCAACTACCCCTCTCACTTCCAACGGGAGGCACCCAACATCACAGCCGGGAAGGCTTGGTGCAGCTTTCCCCAGAAGCAGATGACATCACAACATGGCAGCCGATCATCGCAGTGGGGTGTGCCAACACAGGGGACTCGTGCTATGTTCCATTTACAGTTGAAGGGGTATATGCTTCCAGTGGGAACCAGGCTAGAGCCCACTCTGGTGCGTCTGCGCACCGTTACAGGTGAGCTGGCTCCTATGAAAGGCAGGGGTGTGCTCTCTATGACTGTTGGAAACAAAGCAATTCGCCACACCACTTGGATAGCGGAGGTGCAGGACCCTTGTATCCTAGGCCTAGATTTTTTACGGGCAGCAGGCTGTCAGTTGGACCTGTTAAGAGGGACTGTAAGTTTTTAATGAGGGGCCAGTTGTCAACTTGTTTTCAAGGTGTAGTGAAGATGGACGCCAAGACGGGCTGGCAGCTCAGACTGCAGACTTGGGTGCTGAAGACCCTCGCTTGGTGCTCTCCTTCCTTGAGTCATCTTGTGGGAGTGACAGTGGTTGTGTCACGCCAATCAGACATTGTGGCACATCAATCTCCCCTGCTAGACCGCAAGTGGTGAGGGAGGAGGTGGTGACTCTGATAAGTGAGATATGGAAAAAGAACTGTAAAGATTTTGAACCACATCAGCAAGACCAGTTGTGGGAGTTGCTGTTAGAGTTTCAGGACTATTTTCCTTGAATGTTGAAGAGGTGGGGCGGACTCAGCTAGTCCAACATGGAATTGACACAGGTGACGCACGCCCTATCAAGTGTCGTCCACGTCGCCTTCCACTGGCGCGACAGCAGGCGTGTGCCGAGGCGGTGGACAAGATACTGCAGGCAAATCTCATTGAACCTTCAGAGAGTCCGTGGGCTGCGGCGGTGGTCATGGTTCCAAAGAAGAAGCCAGGCTGGCGTCTCTGCTCTGATCACAGACCGCCGAACTCTGTTACAAAAAAGGACTCATACCCCCTTCCTCACATTGTTGAGTCACTGGACCTGGTTTCAGGGTCCTCCTGGTTTTCATCCTTAGATCTTCGGAGCAGGTATTACCAGGTGCCTCTTGCCCCTGAAGCCAGACCTAAAACGGCTTTCTGTACTGGGCGGGGCTTGTGGCACAAGTGTCATTTCATGCGGAGAGAGGTGCACTTTCTGGGACATAAGGTGGGAGGAGATGGGATTGGCACCATGAAGGAGAAGGTGCAGGCGGTTACTGACTGGCCCACTCCAACCAATCAGAAACAGCTCAAGAGTTTTTTAGGCTTGGCGTCGTACTACCGTAAGTTTGCACAGGGTTTTGCCTGCACAGTGGCACCTTTGTTCCAGCTAATGCAAAAAGACAGGGACTTTATTTGGACTGAAGCATGCCAAGAGGCTTTCAGTTCCCTTCAGCGTGTTCTGAGTGAAGCTCCAGTTTTGTCTCCCACTGATCCCGCTCTACCCTTCATTTTAGATACAGATGCCAGCAATGTTGGGGTGGGTGGGGTGTTGTCCCAGAGGGAGCCAGAAGGTGAGCGGGTGGTCGCGTATTTCAGCCGGGCATTTAACAAACACGAGAGGCGGTATTGCATCAACCGAAGGGAATTGTTAGCAGTGGTGTTGTCGATCAACATTTCAAATACTATCTGTGTGGATTGGGATTCACAGTGGGATTCACCTTGGCCCCAGTGCCTCAATTGGTTAGGCCTCAGAGACAGAGACAAGTTCCCAGCCGACTCAGGGACTTCATTGGACCTTTTAGTAGGGGGAGTTGTTAATGGTGAGACCTTTTGTTTTAGAGGGCAAGAGCCGGTGGTCTACCCGAACCTTTCCAAAAAAAAAAAAAAAAATTCTAGTTACTGACATAAGGGTGTTTATAAATTCTGTTTTGTTGTTGACATGTTCTAACATTGGTGTTTTTCTGCACTGTCCTGGGGTGTACTATTGTTTTTTTATGAGGTCCCTGTTCGGGCGCTCTGTGTCCCTCGTGGGCGAGGGACTTAGTGGTGGGGGGGTAGTGTCACGATTTTTGGAGCTAAGTCCAAGCTGCAGGAGACCTGCCCCCTTCTTTATGTTTAATGTAATCTTTAATGTCATCATTTATGTTGCTGTACAAAAACTTATATCAAGCAGCAGGGGGCAAAAAGGGGGGAGAGAGACAGAGGGGGCGGAGCCGACCTGGTTTTGCTCTCTGGTTTGTGTGTGCACGGGCTGCTTCAGTTCTAGCGGGAGTTATTGTGTTGTGTCCTAAGAAGACCAAATAAAACAGAGCGTTCAACAATCCACGACTTCAGAGCCTCCTTTCAGCCATTACAATATCTTCCGCCAACGCGCCAAAGTCGCACGTCGTAACGAGCTCACGTAGGGCAGCAGCATACTGAGTAGTCGACTCACCGGCACGCTGAGCCCGCTGACGAAATGTGTTTCTCTCGGACACTGTGTTTAACATGGGTATAAAAAACGTCTTTAGTGCCTGTACGGCAGCCGCATAAGAGTCACCAGTATTCAGCAAAGTATAAAAAATGTGCTGGGCTTCTGCGCCAACCGTGTGAATCAGCAGCTCCCGTTTCCTCTTGTCCTCCATGTCGTCGGCTAATGCTAGCACGTAATTCTCAAACATACATTCCTCCAGCATGGCTCCATAGTGGAAAACGTTTCCAAAAAGTCATAGGATAGTCTTATTCAGACCATGGACTGCTTTAATATCAGACTATTTTCACGGACCATCTGCATGAAGCTGGAGTGGGCATAGACATTTTTTTTCAGCTTTCAGTTTCCCTTCACTTTTCAGGATAAAGTTTAACTTTATGCTCTGTAAAATATTTTCAGCTACTTTAAACTGTATTGTTTGCTAGATTTTGAACAGAAACTAGGGCTGAGCAATATATTGATTTAAATGATTAATTCGAATCTTTTGTTTTACACAATTTATTTTTGGAAAATCTAGATTTAAATTTCCCAGCTCTGCATTCGTAGGCTTCCGTTTGTATGTCTTTTGCAACGAGCAGACATGAAAGCAAACAGAGTCCAAAAATATTTACAAGCGCACGCGACACGTAAAGCGCCCCCCACCCCCTCTCCAGTAGCTTCCGTTCACTTCCCTGTGTAGCGTTCAGCTTAGGTTGATGGAGCTGGAGGATGTGGCGGTTTTTAACCGGATCCGAATAGAAATTGGAGATAAACCAGCTGGACTCCTAGCAGAAACAGAGTTTAATTTAAAAAAGAGTTGATTAGGAAACAGCGGGGTTGTTACAGACTGATGATAGCATGCTACAACGCTATATGCTAATGCTATGCTAACGAGCTTTGCTACTTGTCACCAATTTGTGACCACAAACTTGTTTAAAGTCAGAGAATATTTTCATGGAGCGGAATTTAAGACATAATAAAAACAACAAACTTAATTGAAGGAAAATTCGTAAAAACTTTCTTTTTTAAATACAATAACAGACGTAAATCCACTTTGAATAAAGCTTTATCAATAACATTACACAGCCTTTGTTGAGCTGTAAAAGCCCCTCTTCATGAGAGTGCTGCATCTATACTGTCAATGACATGAATCCAAAACATTATAATGTTTTTAGGCTGTTTTTGTTATTTCATATAAAAATTGATCAACTGGAGTTTTACTTTCATGCTATTTCATTTTTTAAAAAAAACTTTATGAAAATAACTTTCATTCTCTTCATAGATGTCAGTGGTTCAGACTAAAGGTGACTGACAGCTCTTCTCATAGGGGTCACAGGGACACTTGTTATCTGTGCTAAAGAGAAGAAACAACACATTTCTGATAGAAAAAGAAACACTGCATAACTGCGTGAAAATGCCAAAAGTAGAGAGCAAAGAATGATTAGAAATCTGAGTCATTTAAAACAGTTATCTTATGTTTTCATTATGCTGTGACATCCTCTCTCTGCATTCAACATAATATAATTCTTTTTAAATAACACCTATAGTTTCTCTTTGTGAAATAAGGTAATAATTTGTCTGGTAAAAAACGTGCCTGACGGGTAGATTTTTTTCCTTTATCGGCTAACTTTGCTGGTGAATAAAACACGAAATGTTGTCCAGTGGGGTTTATGACGTCAAACTTGGAGCATCAAACCACATGCAGCAAAACCTGCTTGAAGGTCATAGCTGCTAAAAGTGGGAGTACGACAAATTTGTTTCAACACCTGAAACAGACAAGAAGTGTTTCTCTTTAGGAGATGCTTAAGCTAGCTGGAGCTCACCAAACATCTGCTGCATTGATCTACAAACATGTTTAGAGCTTGTATTTAATTGAACTTCGTATTTGAGCATTTTTCCAAAGCAGATGTTAAAATAAAATGTTTTTTGTTAAATATGTTCTGTCAGTTGTAATTTTTCTAAAGGAAGTAAAAAGAGGGAGAAAAAAATTAATTAAAATTGAAAATCAAATTTTGTGTGAAAAAAAATCGTGATTAAATTTCTTTTTGCCCTATTGGCCAGCTCTAGTAGAAACAATTAAAACGTGAGATTTTCCATTAATCTATAACTGTCAAAGTGGAAGCTAAAAAAAACAGGTGCTAACTTCAGCCTCGTCTGACTTTTAAAAACAGAAAAGGTCAATAAAACTGGTATTATGATATTTTCTAGAAATAATAAGTGTGAATCCACAAGCATATTCATTAACAGCATCCTTTTACAGCCGGTTGCTGAACATTATGCATTATGATTGTGGTGAGTGGAAACATCTGTCCAATCAATCCGTATTGATTGACTTAAATAAACTAAATGTAGATTTCTTTTAAAACAGTTTCTATTACACTTGATCACACATTGAAAAAAGTGCTTTTGAAGAGATACTGACAATACTTGGAGATTGCATTTTTCAGTTCCTACCTTCTTCCTCAGTGACACTTGGTTTGATCTCTGCAGTGCAGCTAACTCCACCTCCAGAGCACGACTTGAGGTAATTCTGAGGACCTTCCCTCTGCTGGGAACCTAAGAAAAAGGGCATATGTTCAGGATAAACTCTTGGATATTTCTAAAAACATCAGTTCAGGGAAGTAACCTACCAGCAGAGATCTGCAGCAGAGGGTCCACCTCCATGATGAAGTCCTCTTTCAGACAGAGGAAACCCACAATGGAGAAGAGGTAGACAAGGATAAGAGCAAGCAAGGCTGTCAGGAGGATGGATCGTCCGTTGCGAGTCACGCTCTTGATCACATTAAACAGAGTCTCCTCCCGATAGATCAGGTCAAACAGCTGCACAAAGAAGACTGTTTCTTTGCTATACTGAAAAATGGCTACGCTCCTGATGATTTACTGTCTACACTCTTACCAAAATGCTGTAAAAGAGCTCGTGGATGAACAGCCCTAGTGTGGAGGTTAAAACATAAGCCAGGTGGTAGAGGAACTCCACGTCCATCACCATGGCCTTGTAGCCCATAATGAATGTTCCATTGTTCCCCACGAAACTCACCACAAACACCACCTTATTGATCAGCTGGAGACAAAGAAAGGTGGTGAAGCAGATCATCGGGTGAAGTCAAACGTGACAAAAACATTGATAACAGCATCCTTTGAGTGAAATGTTCTTGTGTTGCAATTCAGCTCCACTCTTCTTACATTGAGTGACCCCAGAAGGATGAGTGTGTTGCCGATACCCAGATGGTAGATGGACCTGAGGATGAGAGCAGCGGTGAGAGGCTGCAGGCCGTACCGCTGAGAGAACACACCCAGCACTGAGAGACCAGTCAGGATCCAAAACAGCATCAGAAGGAGGGAATCATCAATCGCTCCTGCTGGGAGTTACAAGACACAAAGACGTTATTCAAACAGTTGACTTGTTCTGCAGAATGGTCTTATAGAATAAATCATCTGTTCAGACCTCAGAGGGGCTTGTTTTCAACATTGACTCAATATGAACAAAAGTCTCCACTGAAGCAGCTAAATTAATTCATCCATCATGCACTGATCCTCTTTATCGTATCTGTGTTGAGTGTTTCCATGGCGACTTTCAGAGGATTAGCAGAGACGCGACACAGAGTTCATAGGAGAAATCTAGATGGCTTTTTGTGGTTGCTTTTTTTTGAATCAGTGTTTTATTGGAATTTTTGTAGTAATAAAGTTATTAGTGTTGTGAAAAAATATGTTGAAGCAGTTAACTAGAAAGAGGAAAGCTCCTGGCAAATATTTGGAGGAGGATGAGAAGTTGGAAAAACAGGAGAGGAGACAGCGTGGGTCTTCATCCCAGATGCAGAAAGTAAAACATTTTTGTATAAAAGGTGGCCTATGGTTAGATTTACCAGAATAATGTTAGTGGCACTTTTTAAAAAGCCTGTTAGTGTCAAGTTTCTGTTCTACTCCCATTCATTTTTTTGTTTCCTTTTTTGTGTTTCTATAAATACAAAAAATTTATTTTAGCAAAATACTCCTTACATTTTTTTCTGTTACGCATAAATGATACACATTTGTTTTTGATTCACATCATTCTGTCTGCATTCCTTGGACATGTTAAAGACTTTGGAGTTGGGGTGTGCCTTCAACTGGACAGAAACTGATTTAAAATCTACAATATGATCAAAAAAGTCCCTTTTATTTTTGCACTTCAAGAAGTTGTAGACCAAAAATAAAATCCTCCATCAGGGATGAGACCTCCAGGCCTCAAGGGCTGCATTACTGCATGTATACTAGCGTACCCTGCTCTGGCATGTTCTAACTGGCTGGACCACCATAACCTGGTAATCAGTCATGAGTAGGGCTTGGATGTCTGGAAAATCATGCAGACACTGCAGCCCTCGAGGCCTGGAGTTGGCTATCCCTAATCCAGATAAACAAAACTTCTTGTGCTGGTTTATTAAAGTTAAAATCATTTTTTCTCGTCATCTGAAAACCTTTAGATCAGGTCATCTAGAGTTTTTATATGGAAACACAGACTGAAAATACAAATCTGTCTTTTTGGTTTTGTCTTTTTTGTCACACAATTTAAGCATCTATAACATAAAAATGACACTTTCTTGAGTGATTTTAGAAATTAAACGTATTCAGAAAAAAGGGAAAATTATTTCACTTGTTAAATATATTTTGAGAGATTGTGTGATGAATAAAGAAAAAATGTCCTATTATTATTATAGGGGTTAAAGGTTAAATAAGTCAATAAATGTATAAAACTCTACATTATAGACAATTTTATACTATCTAGTTTGAAACTTTTAAGCATTCTGTGTATTTTTTCTTTTATTCTGTCTGCAGCAGTAGTGCTTGTGCTTGTACCTTGTCCAGAACTGTAGGGGTAAAAAAGGGCAATGATGAGGTTGATGTACACCGCTAGCCTAAAGGAAATCGTCCCCCACAGAGTCATCCTCCTGGAGAACCAATACAGAACCGGCATACCTGCACAGACACCAAACAAACTGATCCCTTTGTTGGCATTCTTGGTCAAATCCAGCTCAAACACTGACTAAGATTACGACATTTCTGAAAGCGGTGATAGGCAACTTATGCATCTGTACACGCACTCCTTAGTTTCTTCTGCCACTCCATCTCTCCATGCAGGAAGGAGGTCTGCTCGAAGTAGTGTGTGACTTTTGATCCCTGCTCATCCTGCTCCGTGGTGTTGAAAACTCTGAATTTAGACTCCTTGGTCAGGAACTCACAAATGGGATGAACAGGGAATACAATCTGTTCCATGCTGCGGTCCTCACGAACAATCTGAATGCAGAAAGGAAGGGAGTTTTACATGAGATATAAGCATGCATTTCAAAGGAAAAATCCCAGACTCTACGAAATATCTAAAAATATCTTTTTAACATTTCCTTTTGCTGAAGATGTTCATACTAACATACATTCTCGACCTGGTTTTAATGATTTATTGATGGAGGGACAGACATTTTTAAACAAATCTCTGTTGGAGTGTGCACAGATCACATGACCCTTGTTGTGACAGTAAAATCTGTCCAACACGAGGTTCTGGACGTCTATCTGTTTACACCTCTGCTAAATAAAATAAACAAGTTCACACAGTAACCACAAGGCAGCTTGATACATAAGCAACCTTGTCCCAATTATTCGTAGGTACGTAGGAAATCAGGGTTCGATTCCCATGGTGCACATTGAGCTTCGTGCAGTGAGGGTGCTTGTTGCACAGTTTTTAACACGCCAGAATGTGAATCTGAGTCGTTCAGTTTGGGTCAAACCCACTCAGTGCACATGCGCCCGATGCTGGCAACAGTTTTAGCAAATGAAAAAAAATCTGTTGAAATACTTTAACACCGAAGCTTTAACTCCAGTCTTTCCATTCTATCATCAATTGTAACTTTTCAACCTTTAACTCAATAAATGTAATTGCAGAATTTAAAGCGCAGTAAACAAGCTTTAAGATGATATGCATCACTGCAGTTTTGAAGTGTTTGCATAATCCACATTCATCAGCGGATACTGCAGCGGAAATGGGCAGCTTTATGCCACAACACTCCACGTTAGTATTATGTTCTATATCGGTGTAAAGCCAGACAGAAAAGCCGCTTTTCTCCACATCAGAATCAGTTGATTCACGGTGATCGTGTGAACGGTTGAAGATTTACGGCAAGTCAAAAACCCAGTTATTTAGGTCAGGGGTCTCAAACTTGCAGTCCGCAGGCAAATGTCGGCCCCCAAGATGATAAACTTAATATAAAAGTTTAACGTTAGAGCGGCCCGCCAGTTTTGTATGAATGGCCTTTTCCAGTGTTGTGTGTGGAGCTGACGAACCAACCAATCACAGTGGGGTATATGGCTGTTTGGGGGTGTGGTATCGGCTGGGCTTGAAGCAGGAAAACATTTAGACCAGGATACCCGACACCCCCCTCCCCAAACCACATTAATGAGTTCCTTACTTTTCTTTTTCGAAAGTGTCTATTTGCACGGAAATTTCTCAATACGTGCAGCCAGTGCTGAATTGATTAATTTTTTTTGGCTGCACAGGCTGGGAGAAAAGGTTAAAGTTAGAATTATGGTTAGAGTTAATACACCACATGCTTCCCCAGCGTGACTGTCTGCAGCCGAAGGATGAATATATGCTGGTTTGAGCTCTGTTTCTACTTCACTGGTTTTGATTGGACTGTCACAAATTTAAGCTTTTTCAAAATATACATTTTTATTTGAATCAAGAAATATTCAAAAATGCAGTTTTTATCTTAAATGTTTGAATATGTGTTCTCCATCATCAGAAAAATGCTATAAGAAAATATTAAAAAGTCCAAAAACACTATTTTCAATGGAGTGGGTCTTTTAGCACCAACTTCTTCATGTAATTTATCATCTTCAAATAAAGAACTTTTATGTTTACCAGTTTGTAAGTGAATTGTTTTCAGGTCTTAATGCTGATATTGGCAGTAATTCAAATGGAAAGTAATCATGTAAAACTGCTGCGCAGTGCTCCACCTGAAGACAGTGAGGACAGATGTCTCTGTGAGGAAAGTGATGAAGAATCCCCTCCTGAATCAGCAGGTCATTACAAAATCATGTTGTGCAGAGTTTCACTTTGTCTGGTCTTTCTAAATGTAACTGTGTAAACACATTGAATAGATAAAAGGCTGCTCTTTTCTAAATGTATTTCTTGTTTTTTTAACTATGTGATGAAATCAGGTGCAGCTAGTGGACAGATGAGGAGCAGCAGTGATGAGACGCACCATGAACATCACAACCACTAGTGCTGAAGCTGCAGGAGGGAAACCAACAGCTCCACCTATCGGTCGAACAGCAGTTTGAGAGGAAGAACCACTGAGCCATTCCTGCACAGAACGTCCACACGCATGGGAAATGAGCGTCAACGCTGAAGATTCTCACAATAAAAGAACCAGACTCAAATGTAAAAAGAGCAACATTCATCTGTGCCCACACAAAAACAGCAACTGTTTTACTGCATTTCACAATTAACACTTTGTGCACAGTAATATGGTCCTCCTCCCTTACATCACTTTTAGAACTGGAAAAAGATCTCTGTCGTTTATGTTAGATTCTTCACCTTCATCTCTTGCTGTTTTCAGGAGAATGAAATATTTGTGTGCTGAAATTGGGAAATGTTTCTCTGGAACAGACCAAAGTGTTGAAGTGGTGAAGATCTGACAAACCTCTATCTGTGCAGTTTTCTGCTCGTAATACTCCAGAGGGTCTTGCTCTACCACCTCAGCAGGAGCCGTGGACGCCAACATCTGCGACAGCGGCCTGTTGTTCAGGTTCAGCTGGTGAGGAGGAAAATCCTTTTTGTTACATTCTGGCAAGATGACCCAGTCCAGACAAAGATGGAAGGAGGGGTGGAGGGACATTTACCATTGAGGAGATGCCCTCCTCTCCCTCAACGTTCTTTTTTGGAGGTTTAAGAAGGTTCTGCAGGACTCTATTGTGTCTCGCCAGCTGCAGAGAACAAAAAGCAGTGAGTGTCTTCTGTGCTGTTGCTTCTGCTTCATTCGCTGACAATGCCTGTGTTCGGTCACCTGCTGAGCCAGAATGTAGACGTTGTGCCCCACCTCCAGAGGAGAGACCTCCATCTCCTCACATTCAATATCTTGATCGTAGGCCTTCTTAATAACCTCCACCTGTAAATACATGCTGTTATCCCACTGCAACCTCAGTTCAGAGTCAGCTCTTGTGAAGGACTTTTGGCCTGAAATCTGACCAGCTCTTGTGGTCGCAGGTTGAACAAGATCCTTTCTGCATTCTCGTTGTCGTGACGACTTTCCATCAGGGCCAACAGGAGCTTGGAGGCATTGTCCTGGCAACAAGGAAGAAAGAACTGCAGTGAATTTGTATGGCCTGGAATAAAGATTTTTTTAATGGTCGCTGTACCAAAGCGAGACCTACCTGAAAATGAAAAACCTTCAATAGATTCAATAGACCTAAGTGGAGTTTTGCTCCTGGTTTGGACTGAGTGGGTGAAGCAGCTGGACTTACTTACCTTCAGCTGCAGAACCATCTCCATCTGATAGTGACACAGAGGACTGATGTCGTTCAGGATCAAAGCTGTGATGATATCGATACCATTGGACTCGTGAGTCACAATACACGTCTGAGAGACACACATACATCATTGGTCCAGTTAGTGAGGAACGTTCAAAGATAAAGCAAGTGTTTGCCAGCAAGAATTTTGCCTCCACTGCTATGCTGATGGCACCCAGATCTTCATTAGAACCAACTTTATGCTGTCCTTCTTTACCACCTGTTTGAAGACATTGATGAGCCAAACCTCAATTTAACCCTTCAGTGAATCAGCTAAAGGATTCCTGTTAGGTCCTGTTGTCCCCACAAACCCAATCACCTTTTTGGAACAGCATGTTTTCCATTAGTGGTTCATGTGATCTATAAATGAGAGAGCCCAGAAAAACACCTGCTGTGAACTTTTGTATGTTAAAGTGTTCCCAGTGGTCTTTTAATTATGATTACGCTGTTTTTAGCCAAAAATCAATAAACCTGTCATTTTCTAGGACAGTTTCTGGAGAGTGGCAGGAGTTGATACGAAATTTGCCTCTGAGTTGTGGGCTGTTGCCACAGAGTAATTCGGCTCCCCTTTCCTATTTCTATTTCTGAGAGCACTCTGTTTACAATAGCTACCAGCCCTTCACACCTCAAAGCTAACATCAGCGGTGCAACAAAAACAGTGTGCGATATTGTAGCTATCCAGCCGTACGGTTTTGAGTCAGGTTCCAGCTCAGACCAGGAAAACAAAGACATACATGGATTTGTCTGCAAGTGGATGCATCAGAATGGAGCAGAGCAGTGAGCTTGTTATACGCCCAGCGTATTTTCTGTCTTTCTCCAGCAGCCTTTTTTCGTCTCCTCTTGATTCAGATTTGAATAAAGAAATACTCAAAAATGCAAATTTAAGCTTAGTTTTCTTTTCAAATGTCCTCCATTAGAAAAATACCACAACGTGGTATAATCACCATTTTCATCGAGTGGGTCTTTAAAATTATTTATCTACTTTCCAGTCTTCTCCAGGATTCAGAACAGAATCGATCTCTTACTCTGTGTTGCATCCATGGAAGTACTGGCCAATGAAACACAGTCTTACAGATAGATTACCCACCATGTCAATCCATTTACCTGGTTCTCCTGGCAAGGCCCCTGGCAGTACTCTGTGAGTGTCTCCAGAGTCTGGATTATCAAATGGACATTAAATTCATTGATGTAGAGACCCAGCAGGCCCAGACCTCCAGTGGTGCTGCCACACATGATGTCCAAGAACTGCAAAGTCTCACAGACCAAGTTGTAGTTGGTTTTATTGTTTTGAGAGCGCAAGAAGTTCTGGGAAATGTAAACACATTTGTTTAGAATATGTAAATTAAACCTCTAGGAAAGTAAAAAGAACTTAAAATTTAGTAAAAAAAAAAAAGAATAAATAAATAAATTCAAAGGTAAAAGCAACATTGAAAAGCCCCTAATCTATTGTCAAAGCTTTTCCATTTCTTTAAAACATGGCAATGATCTGTATGAACATAAGAAGTTATACAAATAACATAGCCTTACAATCCTCTCATCCTGCAGACGGTCAGTCAGCTTTCAGTTAGCGACAGGCCTACCTGTAGGTCCAGGTTGTGGTTCTCACACAGAAGCTGCAGGAACCTAAGAATAGGCTTCATAATGGTAACAGCTGGCCCCATCTCCATCTCCACGTCCCGCTGCTCCCCTGCCGGCTGGGCCGGAGGGCCTGCTATGGGGGCAATGGACTCACCCTGGTTCAACAGCAGAAGATCTCCTGGGCCAAGAACCAACAGGACATGCAAGAAAACCAATTCAAGTAGATGCAACACTAGTTAGCAAAGCATATAGAAACAATGACGATGAAAAAGTGAAAAAAAGAAAAACGTAACCATTAAAACAAGAGAAAAAAACAAACAAAACCATAATAAATTATCAATCCTCTAAAGTTTCATATAAGATCAGTGCATGAACATAAAAAGCCTGTGTGTGTCTGCATGAGCAACAATAGACTTTATGGTGAAAACATTTGCTATTTTCAAGGGATCTGACCATTTTAAACTACAAATAACAAAGATTTACCTTTAAACACTGAAATATAGTCAACAAAGAGGAAACAAATCCATTTGACTGTATTGTGCATCTATTGTTCATCCCTGGACAGCAACACAACACATTTTACTTTTCCAGCAATTGTTATGACTTTAAGTTATTGCCAAAACAAAAATCCAGGCTAAACAGACATGTCTGCTGTGATTCTCTGACAATTAGGTTTTAAAACAGCTAGTGACGAACATTAGTACAAGGCTGAACGACAATCAGAAATCTCCAGGTGTGTTAACGCTGAAAAACAGACATCCGTGCTGCATTTTAGTATGAAAATGCCAAAGGATTCATTCACAGAACCATTTGTAATTCATCACTCTCCTGTGAAGCAGAACGTTCACCATTTAAAACATCTTAAATTTAATAAAACTCTATTTCAAGGACGCCTTACCTGCCAAAAACAGGTAAACAATCTGCCCAAACAGTCAAGCAACAACTCTGCAGGAGGTCTGTGTCACTAACCACCAACATACCAACACAATAAGAACAGCTGCCAGTGGGAAAAGAAGCCCATGAGAATCTTCAACAAAAAAGTCTGCAAACGAGATACCA
Organism: Oryzias woworae; assembly: GCA_016861445.1. Classification (NCBI taxonomy): domain Eukaryota; kingdom Metazoa; phylum Chordata; class Actinopteri; order Beloniformes; family Adrianichthyidae; genus Oryzias; species Oryzias woworae. The sequence continues at coordinate 144,717 of BOLG01001527.1, forward strand.
GACTTGATGGATCGCCCAGATGTTGAAGAGCAAATGTCAGAGGACTTTTAACCAACCAGTCAAACTAAACCTGTAAAGCAGGCTACTTTATAGAATTGACATAAAATCTTTTTTTTTTTTAAATTAAGATGCTTTTTTTTTTTACTTTTTGATTAAATCTATATATAAAAATCTGTTTCTTTTTTGTGAGATATAGAAAGTTTCACTTATGATATTGTACGTTTTTGTTCACAACAGTAGCTGCGTTTACATGGCCAAAAGCAATAGGAATAAAACCCTGATCAGGATTAAAAATGTGTCTTGTAAATATGCTATTCAGAGTACTCTGGCCCAATCAGACTCATTCGGAAAAAATTCTTTCCGATCGAGCTAGATGGGCTGTGCCAATTCTTGATCCGATTGTGTTGCATGTAAACAATTTATTTTGACTGTGTGTCATTATTGTGTTGGCTTTTATGTTATGCATAGACAGTGTGGCGCTCCAGAGGAGGCTTTGGAGCATGAACAGAACTGGTCCACGCTCCACTCTAATTAACCTGACATGTAGTTTCATGTCTGTGAGCAGGGAGGGTGCTTTGATGTGGTGTGCGCTCTGGAGGAGGCTTCGGACCACAGTGTGTCCGGCTGCTCTGCATGAGCGAGCTGCCAAACTCAGGAGAACTATGTCTTCCGGGAGAACTGTGACTCCAAGTGGCTTCAAGACGGCGTGTTAGCTGGTGGGGCGCCTTTTGAATGCTGAAATGCTGCTTTGCGCCCCAAACAGTCCTGAGAAACCGTGCAAACAATCATGTGAATTTGAGTTTCCAATCACATCCAGAGGCTGATGTTATTTCCACGTATCGTGGCTAAGATGCCCATTGCTACATTGCCCACACGGATTTTATGTGCATTCAAGACTAAATGTTGTTGTTGGTACAAAGTAACTAAACCCTAACCCTTTTTCTCGGTCCGTGCGGCCGACAATAAAGCACTGATCGCTCAGATTTAGAAAATGTATGTGCAAGCAGTCACTGTAAAAGAATGACAATAAAAAAATGTCAAAAAATAACAATAATACAAGCACACTGTAACGAGGACGCAGAGGCGTTTGGATCCATGTGCCAGCAGGCAGGTTTTAATGAAGAACAAAACAGGCAAGGGCAAAGAGGAGACATAGTCAAAAGCCAGGCAGGAGTCAAAGGGCATGGAGTGAGACAGGCAGTCATGGAGACAGGCAAAGGTCAAAATGTGATTAGGAAAAATACAAGGAGAAACGCTCAGGATTGATTGTGGAAACAAAACAATACTCTGCAAAGGACAAGGTCTGAAGTATTGTGAGGCTAGTGAGAGAATGAGACAACTGGTGGAGACATGGGGAATCAATATTCAGGAGAGGCTCCTTCTGGTGGTCAGAGGTGGTGCCGGGCGGCTGAAGCCATACACGCCTGGAAGATCATCTCGCTCTGTGCTGCAGCTCTGTTTGTTTACAACGGAACTCACTTTCTCTTCTTCTGTTGTCATTTCCAATATTTTAGATAGTTCCCCGAATGTCATTATGATGTTTTTCAGGGCCCACGTACACAGTTCTTCTCTACACACAAAACGTGGATCTTTGTGGACAGACACAGTCTTTATGTTTGGTCCCAACCCAAAGCACCTTTTTTTGAAACCCAACAGGTGGAAACTGGATCCCTCATCTGCCGTCTGACTGTTAATGAGTAGATTTTAGGAACTCCTTACAGTCCTTTAGTCAACCATGAAGTGCTTTGTTAACCATGTTAACCATAGGAAACTAGTATCTCACGCTTCATAAAAAAATAGACAACACTGCACACATTGGTTCTGCATCCAGGTTTAAGGTTTGATCAATTACTGGAAGATTGTGTCATCTTTTATTTTTGGCTCAAGTTTCTTTGAAAGCACAATTTGTTTGTCTGAATTCTGAAGCTTAAAATGATGTGCATTTTTCACAAGTGCCTAAACTAACAGGAGACTTGAAAAACTGATATGGCTAAACTCACCATTATTCACTCCCTTCTGGTTGGCCTTATGTGTCATTTCCCCGACGTTCACAGAAACCGTTGCTTTAATGTCAGTTTGGGCTTCCTTCATCCTATCGTGAAGGACTTTGAAGAACTTCTCTGACTTGTTGTCGCCCATCATCAGTTTGTAGAATGAGTTCTGCAGGAAGACAGGATGTGTTAACAGAAAGCAGTTTGTTTGGCCTAAGGCAGTGATCCCCAACCACAGGGCGGTAGCCGGTATTGGTTCATTGATCGATTTGCACTGCGCAAGAAATAATGAATTCTATGTATCTGTCTGTCTGTCTCTGTCTGTCCGTCCGTCCGTCTGTCTCTGTCCGTCTGTCTTTGTCTGTCCGTCTGTCTCTGTCCGTCTGTCTGTTTCTGTCTGTCTTTGTCTGTCCGTCTGTCTCTGTCCGTCTGTCTGTCTGTCTTCTGTCCGTGTCCGTCTGTTCCGTCTGTCTCTGTCTTGTCTGTCCGTCTGTCCGTCTGTCCTGCCGTCGGTCTTCTGTCTGTCGTCTGTCTGTCTCTGTCTGGTCTGTCTCGTGTCTGTCTGTCCTGTCTGTGCTGTCTCTGTCTGTCTTTGTCGCTTCCGTCTTGTCTCTGTCCGTCTGTCTTGTCTGTCTGTCTGTCTGTCCTCCTGTCTGTCTTGTCTCTGTCCTGTCTTGTCTGTCGTCGGTCTCTGTCCTGTCTGTCTGTCCTTCTGTCTGTCTTTGTCTGTCCGTCTGTCTCTGTCCGTCTGTCTCTGTCTGTCTGTCTGTCTGTCTCTGTCTCCTGTCTGTCTTTGTCTGTCCGTCTGTCTCTGTCCGTCTGTCTTTGTCTGTCTGTCTGTCTGTCGTCTGTCTGTCTGTCTGTCTTCTGTCTGTCTGTCCGTCTGTCTCTGTCTGTCTGTCTGTCTCTGTCTGTCTTTGTCTGTCCTGTCTGTCTCTGTCCTGTCTGTCTCTGTCTGTCTGTCTGTCTGTCTCTCTGTCTGTCTTTGTCTGTCCGTCTGTCTCTGTCTGTCTGTCTGTCTTTGTCTGTCTGTCTGTCTGTCTCTGTCTGTCTGTCTGTCTGTCTGTCTGTCTGTCTGTCTGTCTGTCTGTCTCTGTCTGTCTGTCTCTGTCTGTCTTTGTCTGTCCGTCTGTCTCTGTCTGTCTGTCTGTCTGTCTCTGTCTGTCTGTCTGTCTCTGTCTGTCTTTGTCTGTCCGTCTGTCTCTGTCCGTCTGTCTTTGTCTGTCTGTCTGTCTCTGTCTGTCTGTCTGTCTGTCTGTCTGACTGTCTGTCTGTCCGTCTGTCTCTGTCTGTCTGTCTAAATAGTTTGGTTATGTGCAACACGAGAATGGTTGTACGTGGAATGTTTCTTTGCAAATGGATAAGAGATGAATGCAGGGACAGAAGAACAGACAGAAACATTTTTTTTAAACCAGAAAGCCACCAGGAGTCTTACTTAAAGTATGGATTTATCACACAGGTGATTCCGGTTTCTAATAGATGCTGGTCTCCATTAAAAGCCGGGTCTAACAGGTGTTAGCCGTAATAGATGCCAGTCCCTAATAGTGGCCGGGCTCCTTTTGGAAAAACGACGTATCTTTAGGATGTTTGTTCAATAACATTTAATATTTACTCTAATGGTTAGAGACTTGAAATTAAGCTCATTGTTATTTGCATTGAGCATTTAGAAAAATCATAGAAAAATATAATTTGCATAATAATTTGGAATGCGCTGTAGAAACTACGATTGGTGAGCTTCAAGCTCCCTTGCCAGATTTCTTTTACTGATAACAAGCTTAGACATGTTGAAATGTCTCTTTTAATTTGTTTTGATATTTTTGCGAGTGTAGTGTGCATTAAAGCAGGCGGGCCACCTGTATCTCAGTGTTTCCTCCTTCCAGCAGACAAATGGCAAGCTGTATGCTCTCCTGGAAGATCTTGTCATTCTTTGTGCTCATCACCAGATCAGTGAACAGCTTTGTTCCTCCTTCTCGGTCCAGACGACACTGAACTGCTACCACCGTGGCCCAGTCGCGCTCCTGCTCGCCTCCTGGTGTCAAAGCACAGCATCACGAACTGCTTCAAGGTATTTTAGCGTTTATCTTTGGCAAAAAGAGGAGGAACCTGGTTCATCTGAGGCCTAATAAACTGATGTCTCTTTTAAGAACCTACTAACCCAAAAAAAGTCAATAATCTGTTTTGTGTTGAAAGAACTATGAAAAATCTCACTATACCTGCAGTTTTCAACCACTCAGTGCCAACATGTCTGCATTAGCCTGTGCTTCTGCAGGGACTTTGTGATTGAAACTTCCTGTTTAATTTGTATGAAGATGTAGTTTCTAAACTTAACTGTTGAGATGAAGTAAAGCTCTGCAACTTTTAGAAAAACAGAATTCTGTTATGAACAAACAACAATGCATGTTATGATCCCCACACACATAAAAATGTATTTCTGATCATCGTATAAGTGTTTCCAAATCTAAATGTACATTGAAGAGTGGGATTGTGGGTCCAATCCATCGCTATGTCAAACCCATTGCTTGAAGTGGGAGGATCAGCCACCAAATGGTACTTGATTGCTGATGTGACTGTAGATCCCTGCTCCCTCAGGGATTCCATAAACACAGAAAACACATTTCACAGGTAGCTTAATCCAGCACTTTATCTGCTGATGATGTTGATTCAACAGACAGAAAGACTAAAAAGTGCACTCTGAAGTGTGGAACCCTGGTAGAAGGTCAGAGGAAAGTGTCCAAAGGTTTTCAAAGGAGCTCACCTGCAGCTCCCAGTTCAGGTACATCGTTCTTTCGGTTTTGATACAGGTAGTTCTGCAGTAAAACTTTCCGCAGTGACAGTCCCTGAAACAAAGCATCAGGAGTAAACATCTTTGGTGGTACAATAAACTGAGTCAATCATCTACACAAAGACGACAGAGCTCCAGTTCTGACTCAGTGATGAGAGACAACGGTCAATGGTGCTGGGCGCATTAAGAACTAAGAGTCTGGAGTAACTAAAGACTTGGTTCTCCTAAAAAAAATGCTGCAAAATGTTTGTTGACTATCTATGACCTGTCAAGATGTTTCTAAGGTTTCCTGCTGAGAAGTCTAGCTTTGTCTAGTGAGAGGGCGGACCCCGAATTCCACAACACTTCTAATGTGTTTTAGTCTGGATGTCATAAAAAAAAAGGAACTTCAAACTAACACAAGCCAATGCATTCAAACAGAACATCGTGACAGAAACATTTAAATTTGAAAGAACATACATTTTTATTAAATAGCAAGCTTATTTCAAATGTGATGTTTGAAAGAAAATGTTCTCAAAGCTTTAGCTTTTCAACTTCCCTGTGTGGTCACAGGCCCTCTTACAGAATTCTTCTGAAAGCCCTTCCAGTCTGCAGAATCAAGGTTCTGCTGTGTCTTCACAGAGGTCAGGTCTTTCACCCTTTAACACCAGAGCTTTAGCTCCAGTGCTGACATTCTTTTGACTACTGTAAATCTTCAACCATTTGTGCAATGCATGCTGTTTTCGCAGATTCTGAATCTGAGAAAAGCAGCTTTGTGCTGATGACCAACACTTTTTAGTAGTGAAGCGCTTACCCAATAAACTTAAACCAGCTGATTTGGATGCAAAGACAAGTGTTTTTGTCACAGACCCCACTCTGGTGAAATGGTGTTCTCAACATGTTTTTGAAGCATTTTTCTCAGAATGGGGGTCATGTGTAAAATAATTTAGGATTGAAACAGTGTCTCTGAGTATTTCTTTATTTGAATCATGATGGATCAGGAGTAAACAAAAACCCACTCAGGTTTGTGATGCAGCAACTGCCCTGGGCGAGCCATAGTCTCCTTGCTTTGCTACAATAATAAAGTATCAACTTACAGACAAATAGATCCATTAACATCTTCATTTTTCTCAACAGAGCTGGCATCTGTTTTAAAACTGTATGGCTGCATAGCTCCAATATTGCTTCGCCTTTTATATATATATTTTTTTGCTACGCTAATGTTAGCTTGTGCTTGTGAGGGGTTGTAAGCTAGCAGGAGAGTGTAAACAAAGGATAGTTCTGCACCAACAGGTCCACTCCAACCAGCCAGAGTCAATTTCTAATACACTCTTGCTGCTCTGCAGAAAAAATGTCTTAAAAACACAAGATTTTAAATTTTGGCTAAAACTATATTATCATAAATAAAAGACCACTGGGAATGTCTTTACAATATAGTAAAATAAGAACAGCTGCCATAGAAAAAAAGGTTGCAGTGGGACTTTGGAAAGATGGACTAAAAACACAGGTAGGACATTTACAAACATTTTGTTTTTGAGGAGGTTAGTAGTGTAAGACTTTGAGGCAGATTTGGCTCTACAGACACTGAGGGATAACCCTGTTCTGATGGGTTTTGAAGGCCAGTCCACCAATCTGGAACATCATGTATGAACACTCTAGACTTAGACTTTCATGTGAATTACTGGCATGGGCCTAAATGCCAAACTTCTAAGAAAGATGAACTTAGACATTCCCTCTAAACTAAGACTAAAGAGATTATCTGAATTTCTTCCAAGTAGTCACCAGTAAAAGCTAACAAAAGACAAAACGAAGGCTCTTTTTGGTTCACTAAAGACCCAACATGCTTTAATGTTCTAGACAATGTTGGCTTTGTTCTAAAACTGCAGGATGATAACACTTCTTACATATCTGTCAAGAATTGACCAACCTTCTCGTCAAAGTCCAGAGTCCTAATCAGCATCTCCTGCAAAGTCTTCAGGACTTTAATGCAAAGCTTCTCTTCTGCAGACATCAAAGCCTTGGTGTGCTGGATCAACCTACAGAGCGCACACGTTTATTTCAACCATCAGCCCGCCTTCACTGCCGTGGATTTAGACTTAGGAGACGCACTTTGAGATAAAACTTCCAGACTCGCAACGGCGCCGGACATCGGTTCCTTCAAGGAACAGCAGTTCTGGCTGGTGGAGGACATCCACCAACACCGACAGCTCAGCGTTCACTAATGGTTTCAGACGGTCCTCCAAGATGTTGATGACGTCCTGGGCAGACAGCAGAGGACAACATTTTCAGTAAAGAGTTTGTGATGTATCTGCTTCAAACTGTCATGTTCTTGTGTGTTTGATCCCAAAGTGCAGCACATTCAGCTGCTGTCCTTGTTTTGTTCCACGCTCAGGCATGGAATGGCCTCTGCAGAGGGAGGGGCAACAGTACACTTCAGAACATACTGTTGCAGTATGGTTCGAATTAACCACAAATAAAAAAAAATACTGCTGTACAAAATTGATCTTAGTGAAAATATTGCATTCAAGAATAGCTTGTTTGCTCTTTGTTAATATTTACTAAAGAAAAATATGCATTTAAATGACTTTAGACATTTAATGTCGAAAAAAAAGTTCTGGCACACACAAACCAGAAAAGATCCTTGCTTCCAATCCATGAAGATGAATTTCAGAAAGAGATTACAAAGGTTTGCTTCCTGCTTTCACCTTAAGGTGGAGCCTTGGCTTACCTGCAGTTTGTCAATGATGTTCTTGTAGTCCCAGGGGTTGCTGGAAGAAATGGGTCTAGAGGAGCGTGAAACAGATTTGTACTGGGGGTTTGTCCTGGGTAAAGTATTATAAGAAGATGGTGTCATTTGCTTTATGTAAGATTCAAGCTCCTGGGGAACGACGATGGAGCGACTCTTAGCTGAACACAAAAACAAGAAAGAAATCAAAGTAAACACAACAAAAACAAGCTTCCAACTTTCTTTTGCAACAATTGGCTGCATGCTTATCTCAGGGTATTGCACCAAAATGTTTCAATGTGACTGGCCACATTGTTGTACATTAGCAGTATATTTGGCCTTGAATAATATGTGAGGTCTGAGCATAACCTGTCATGCAGAGTGTCCTGATGCAGGCATCCACCTGAACTTTGTGCTGCTGCTGCAGCCACTGACAGTCCAGCAGTCTGACACATGACTGCAGAAGCTGAATCACGATGGTGTGATGAGTCTGACAGAGACGAAGACCTTCAGCTTTACTTATTCAAGTCATGAGCACTACAAGGCTTTTGAATGTCTGCTTATAAAACATAGATAACTACAATTCCATGACGCATTTGAATCTAGTGAATATTTTCTCTCCCCCATTCATTTATGTAAAGTGTGTTTTTAAACCCTACCATGTAAAATATTTGAGACACCCTAAATTGGTTGGGGACTTTATATTGAAATTCACCCAAAGATTATTAAGCTCTTGTTTTACAAAGTTTATCTCTTCTTTTTTACCGCAATAAATGCATTCAGACCTAATTAAAATAAATAAAGTTTAGGTTCAAATATAAAAGGAGTTTATACAAATATACACCTTGTGTGTCAGAAGATTCTTAACCCCCTGTTATAACAGTAAAATCTGTCCAACACAACAAGCCTTGCAGCTCTGATCTGTTTGCTCGGCTGCTGGACAGGATAAGTTAAGAAAAAAAAAACGTTTAACTTGGTCTGAAACGGTTTCTGTTCTGATAACATAACAAAACAATGTTTTTGAAGAACTCTGATGATTAAAAAGCAATAAGTGATATACTTGTGTTTCTGTGGTATTGTCTCATTGATTTATCACTATTAGAGTTATACTCAAGTCTTCCTTAAGCTAAAATCATTCAAATTTCAATATTCATTAATATTTACAGGATTTGCTTTCAGCAAAAATACACAAACATACACATCTGTATGATGAAACAATGTTATTGACTAACTGCCTTTTATGTTAAAATGATCTATAATATTCGTGTATTTGAAATGAAGTCTGCATAAATAGGAGAATACAAATAAAGACAGGGTTTACTGTTATATACTTATATTAATAAAGTTTATTTGATATAGACGAAATCTATGTAAGTAAAAGAAAAATGTTTTTTTCTTCTGCTGTAATTAATAGAATCTGCTCGTGAAAACGCTTTGTGTCAACCGTCCCTGATGTTAGTGCATTTTCTTACCTGCAGTGAGGTGCTGTTTTCAGAGAAAGGGGAGCTGAAAAATGCGTTGATGGTATCCAGCACCACATTCACAATATACTTCTCCAGGACTGGATCAGTTAGGCGACTTTCTCGTTTATTGCAAACCTATGGGATCACAAGCATCAGTTAAGAGGCTGCTCAAATAACCTAAAATGACACAAGAAAAACATGAAGATCTTGATATATATGTAAGAACTGCAAAATAGCCAGACCCTGCCGTGCAGAGAATTTTATTATTGAAGACAATTTTGACTGAACATCAGTTAAAATCATTTGGAAACAACAAACTGCTACAGGCTTGAGAAAGATGTTGGTTTCAACTCTACATGAGAATGACTTCTAAACCAGGCAGATTTCAAACTTTTCAACAAAAATTACCTCACCCACATATTATAACTTAGATGCAAAAACAACTGGATAGAAACGTTTCTGATTATTTGCTGGCTTGAAAGTTGGAAACAACAAGTTTTGAGAAAAAGTGTCCAGAACCCCCTCTTGGGATCCATCTTTTGAGCTGGTCTCGGTTCGTTTCCAATCGTTCACTCTGAAATTCCTCAATCTGAATAGGCTCTGTGCTTGGAGCGGAAAACCTGAACCAAAACGGCCACCGTAGCCGGGCATTATGGGATGTAAACAGAATGGCACAGCAACGATGAGACACAGATGTTCATTAAAATATGGTAGAATGAATGGCTCATCAAAACGTTTAGCGTGATACACAATGCTTTTCACACTGTTTCCCAACAATCTACATGTCATAAATACTTATCAGCATAACTCCTTAGCCAGTTGTCTCCTCAGTGTAACAGAGAGTCAGAGGCGGTTAGATCCATTTGCAGTGTTTTTTTAGGAAGCAGGGTTTGCCGATTCTCAAATAGGCTTTGGTCAGGCAGGCAGGCGTGGGTCAGAACCAGCATGGGCTTGTCAAAGATAGAGCAGGCGTTGGTCAGGGGCAGGCAGGAGTCGAGGCAGGTGGCTGACAGGCAGGATGAGAAACAGATCCTAGGAGTCGTTGGAAAAGCAGTGCCCCTATACCAGTGCTGGAAGCATCAGCCTCCACAATGAACTGAGTCGTGGGATCTGGATGACGCAGTATGGGAGCTTGAGAGAAGAGGGCCTTGAGTTCTTTGAAGGCGTGAGTGGCTTCAGGCGTCCACTGTAGGTGTCGAGGACCCCCCTTGAGTAATGACGTAAGTGGTGCCGCTACAGTGCTGACGCCTCGAATGAACTGGTAGAAATTTGCAAAGCCCATAAATCGTGGGAGCTCCCGGATGGTAGTAGGCTGGGGCCACTGAAGTACTGCCTCCACTTTCCTTCGGTCCATAGACACCCCTTGGGCACTGATGATATAGCCCAGGAATGACACACGAGTCAGGTGTCACTCACATTTCTCTTGTTTAGCATATAGTCACTGATGGATGAGACGTTGGAAGACTTGGTGGGATACGTGCTCTTCATAGGAATTAGAGTAGATCAGCATGTTGTCGATGTAGACGATGACAAACTTGTGGAGGAGATCCCGGAAGATGTAACTGACGAAGGCCTGGAATACTGACGGGACATTACAAAGGCTGAAGGGCATCTCAAGATACTCATAATGTACAGTGGTTGTAGAAGACAGTTTTCCACTCATCACCCTTGCATATACGAATGAGGTCATACGCACTGCGTAAGTCCAGCTTTGTGAAGAAGAGTGCAGTGCGTAATTGTTCCAGAGCTGCTGGAACCAAGGGTAGGGGATATCGGTACTTCCCTGTGATGTCATTCGGGCTACGGAAGTCTATGCAGGGCCTGAGACTGCCATCTTTTATCTTCACGAAGAAGAAGCCAGCTGACACAGGAGAGGTGGATGGTCGGAGGAACCCCTTGGCCAGCTCCTCCTTATTGTATGTCTGCATAGCCTCAGTCTCTGGTTGGGACAGGGGGAAAACTCTTCCCCTGGTAGGGGTAGCCCCAGGTAGGAGATCGTTGGCGCAGTCATAAGTTCTGTGTGGAGGTAATTGAGTGGCATTCTGCTTACTAAAGGCTTCCCTCAGGTCCCAGTACTGGACCGCCACGTCTTCATCCTCGGGCATAGGAGAAGCTCGCTCCAGACTGATAGAAGCCACACAGGTCTGCGCTGCAATGTTGGAACAGGCCTCTCCTCTGCTTACAGTCTGGAAACACTACTTGACACAGAAGGAGGAGGAAAAAAGAGCCGCCACGCAGAGCTGGAAGCACTGGCTAAATACTGTGGAGGGTGAGTGGTGAAGAGACTCAGCTTTGGGACTCCTCGGAGTGGCTGCAGGGGTAGCTGGGTGATGGAGTTGGGGAACCAGGAAGTAGTTAATACTCTGGAGAAAGTGAGCACAGGCCACCAGAGGGGGAGACAGAGGGCAGCCTCCAGACACTCAGTGTTGTTCCTGAGCTTGATACAAACGGTCAAAATTGTTCACTTAAATATAAAGTTTGAATAAGTGATCTATCCCCACAAGGATTGAAAAGCGTAGGATTTCCAGTACTCTTTTTCTTGTTTCTTTGCCCCGCCCTCTTAATTTCTGGCCAATAACAGAGGAGACCTTCAGTCATGTGGTTTTGTTCGCAAGCTTTGGTTCAAAACAGAAATGTCTGTTTGAAAGGCGGTCTAAACACAGACCAAACACAAGGTTCAGGAATCAAGCTGGACCAACGGAACAGACTATTTCAGTTTGAACTGACTTCCAGAGTAGATCAAAAGATGGACTGAACTGAATGGAGATCTTGAAATTGTTATATTTCATAGTTTAGAATAAAAATAAAGAGGGTGACTCAAACTGGTTTGGGAATTTTTGGTACTGCTTAGATTCCTCTCAGAAACGGAATCCCTTTACAAGTTTGATGTGAAAAAACTGGACATGTTTGCACAAAGTCCTAACCTCAACCCGATGAAGTATCTTTGGAATATTAGGAAAAAAGACTATGATTTTGGCTTTCCTGTCCAACAGTGTCTGACCTGATAAAGGTGATTTTGGGAGACCAGTTGGATACACTCCTTTACATGTGGAAAACCTTCCCAGAAGAGTCACACCTGTTAGACCAAAGACTAGACCCATGCTTCATTACCCCTATGCATTGCGATTGGAGTGTTTCTTAAGGCCATGTGTGTGTAAAGGCAGATGCATGTTTGCTCTGTAATGCAGAAAACTGTTGCGGCAGCTACCCGAGCCATGTCCACAGTGAAGTCTTCAAATAGGTTCCAGATGTGGTTGGACGTGTAGATCTCCTTCATCTCCACCTCAGTGTCCACATAGCAGTGGTTCACAAAGTTCACGTAAGCAGTTTTTACCTGTAGAGAAGCCAGTTAGCACCAGTGGCACCAGTATATCATGACAGAGCGCATGAGGACTCGTACGTCACCTCAGTGATGCAGTCCTCATGAGTCACCACTTTGACCACATCCTCCAGAGGCAGCAGCGATGTGCATTTGATCTCCGTGTAGACGTTCTTGCCCTCTGCGCAGGCAGCCAGCAGTTCTACCAGAGAGATGTGGTACCTGAGGAGGACACAGCAACTGAAGGGTGGAGCAAACTTTCATGATCACTTCAGGTCACTGGAGCTCAACGAGCTCTGAAGCCCTCGTCATTCTTCTCACAAACTCAAATCATCTTTCATGACTGAAATAAGTTAAGGTTATAAAATCAGCAACAGAGCAGAGTAAAAATATTTTGCTCAGCTTTTGTTGTGTTGATAGCAGGTCTTTGTCACAGACTGAAGTTGCTGACTTTTTTCTTTATAAAGTACAGTGTTTCCTCACTATTTTCCAGTTCATCTTTCGGGTCTCGGTGTTTTGCTGTTTTTTTTTCAGAGTAAACCTGTAAACCTGATTGTCTGCAAAACATTGCAACCTTTGTTTACTTTTGTTGCTCTCTAAGCTGCTTTTTTCTCCTGTTTTTGCTTTTTCAAAGGTGGGTGACCCTGATTGGTTTTGCTACTGCCTTGACTGAACCTAAAAGACGAGCTTGAATATGGTTGAGCAGACAGGAAGTCTTAAGTTAGAAATGAAAGGAGACCTTTGAGTAAACTGATGATCTCATAGATTCAGATGAATGAACAGTGTTTAAAGCTGTTGTGTTTTCTTAATAAGCTTAATGCGACTTTCTAAACTGCTCTGCGTGTACAAAGTGTCTGAGCCTTTACCCTTACGAATTACAGCCGCTTTTCAACCATTTGGCTCCCCCTCTGAAGACATAACAGAGACTGATCATGTCCATGATAAAGCACAGGGACATGGGAAAGAGGACAGGAAACACAAACGCGTCTTTCAGACTCTGAACCTGAGAAACATTTTCAGGAGAGGGGACAGGATTTGTTCCTACTTCAGCTAATTCACACCTGTAACCTGGTTTTTACAGGAAGTTGCTACGGTTACCTGAGTGGGCTGTTCTCGCTGACTCCCTCCCTGCTCTCAGCCATCAGATCCAGCATGACTTTAAAGGAGGCTTTGTCGTTGTAGAAGACGACCACGTCATCACCCGCGTTGGTTAACTGCAAGCAGACATGTGAGGACAGCTTTACAAACTAACATACATGCTAAGAGAACAGCATCTCCTCATTCCCTCACCTCTGTCATGATCATGTCTTGACACTTCTTCACATACTTGCCCTCCGCCTTGATAATTGTGTGGAGGAAGTTGAGGTACTGGACATGGCGGCCATGCGTGGCCAGGCAGTGGATGAAGTGCTGCAGGACACTCTCAGAGATCTCGCTGCACAGCTGGTAGTTGTTGCTGAAGATGTGCTGGACTGTCTCCGCCTCCAGCAGCTGCAGACCCAGAGCAGAGAAGACCACGCTTACACACTGAAGAGGACTACACACTGAGCCAGGCCTTATTGGGGTTTAACATTTACCAGTTACAGTCCAGTGCCGCGCTACGGCATCTTAACCCTATGATTCAACCAATAAACAGATGGATCAGCACATTTTCTGTGTTCTTGTTCTTCATGAAATTCTTCTAACATGCTGCACTTGGTCTTTGATGGAGCTGGTTGGTTGTTGGTTTACAACCAGATACTGTGATGATGTCATTCTGGGGTTGGCTTTACTCTGATTTGTTCTCAGATTTTTTGCTTGCATTTTTTTTCTTTGTGGATTTTTAAAATGCAAACGCTTTTTTAGATTTCAGTTAAAACTCAGCAGAAATAAGATGTTTAAAATGTTCCACAATTCAGGTAGAGTAGGACATTCCTTAGCCTTCAGAAATTGTTTTCAGGTTACAGCAGAGGCTTTCCTTTACTAGATGTAATGGATCAGATCTACATTTCTCTGTAATTAAGGATATATAAATACAACGTTTTTAAGCCTCACAACTTTTCTACTTACAGAAGACCAGACTATTATGACAGGATACATTTACAAAGTTATTCAGACTCATTGTAATCTAACTTTATCTGAAAATCCTGCCAAACCCCATTATTTTAGTTGTTACGTAATCCCTCTACTCTCTGGAAATAAATGTAAATTATCACGGTAACCCAACAAAAAAACAAAGACGTATCACAGCTTCAGTGACTAAGGATCCAGCATCTCAAGATCTCTACCTTAAGTGAAAGATAGATGTTTTATAAGATTGTTAGATTAAATCAAATAATATCCTTAGAATTATGCTTTTCTACACTGTATCCTTTAAAAACTCAAATATAATCCTCTGTACTGAGTCCACAATCTCCCTTTGAGTTAAACTAACTCTGTATCAGAGGCCCTGATGTTAATGTTATTTTCAACCAAAGTTGCAATCTGCAGGAACATATAAAACTGTTCAGAAACATAGACAAAGAACAGAAGTACCCCGGGGTTGAGGAAAAGGTTCAAGTTCTTGTGCAGTAGAGCCTGGTTCTCCTGGTTCCCCATGCAGAACTTCTGCAGGAACAGGTGAGTGTACCTGATGATCTCTTGCATCTTCACATCGTTCTACGGAGGAAAAAAGCACCTTCATCAGAACTGCACGTCTAACATGTTTAGTTTACACTAATTTGTTTGAAAACAACTGATTCTCCAAATGAGCAAACGGAAAAGAAAACCAATCATTACATCTGATCATCAATAGCTTATGAATGAACAAAGCTTGGATTTAGAAAGTCAAACCAACAGGCTGGAACTTTTAAAATCAATCTAGCTACTCTGCTTTGGGTTCAAAAACGCATTATTGACTAATTCTTTGGGATAAATAAATATTTTGTGAGCATATTTATACAGAATAAATGGAAACTATCGGAGCATTCATACAGAAATCTATTATACACAGGAAATCATTTAAAAGTCAAAACTGAGATTCCCCTGCATTTACATAAAACAGTAAAGCGTGACTACAAAGAGGTCTAAAAAGACATTTAAGTTAGTTGAAACATGGGGTTCTTCTCCTAAATTTTAGAGAATGTTTTTTGGTTTCTGTAGACTCACCTTGTCATAGGAGACCTGCAGCAGATCCAGCATGACTTTATGAGCTCCCATGTTTTTCAACAACCTCTGCTGTTTCTTCCAAACACCGCTACTGCACATCCTATGGAGCCGCTCCAGTATCTACAGCAGACACACGTGAAAATGAGAATCTTAAGTTCATTAAGTTTATATTTGAATAATGAAGTTCTTCCCCTATCAACATTGTCGATTAAACTCATTTATAAAGCAGTAAATGCAACCAAGCATGTCATTATGAGAAGATGAAACAATTCCCATCATGATCCCTGTTGGTGATCTGTGTTCTTGTTTGTTCTTGTTTGTGTTCCTGTTCAAAAACATTGATGTCAAGTTCTGCACACTTTTCCCTTTCTGATGCCATTTTTAGGCTTTTGCCATGTTTTGTTTTCAGATTTTTTTCAGACAGGTATTACTTTGTCTAATTAGACAAAGTTAGAATTAGGTTTTTAGCAGCCAATCAATAACTGCTGAAGGAGTTCCCAAGGGTCGTTTTTTTTATTTAAAAGATTTGTTTCAATAAAGTTTATTGACAGTTCAAATCATTTCAGATGGAACATTTTACAGCTACATTGATTGTGATTGCAGAAAAGTAATAATCCTTTTGGGGAGTAAAAGTGTAAATATGCCCCCCCCATCCCATTCTGCATGACAGGTGATATCGAAAAACTGCCCGATCATTGATCAAATATGCTTTTCTCACCTCCTTGACTTGCTGGTAGTTCTCGTTGCCCTTCTCCAGTTTCTCCTTTGTGGGTGTTGACTTATCAGACACCCCCTGTAGACAAAGCATCACCAGGATTAGAAGTCTTTGTGTTGTTTTACATTTCCTTCTTATATGTCCCCATAACAGAGCTGGCAGAGCATGTTCATTAAACTTACGGAAACATTTTTCAAAGGAAAAGGGTCAACTTGTAAAAGCCTGTTATGTCTCCTATAGGAATCCGTCAACAGATTCAGAAGATGTTCACGTTCTGTTCTGTCAACAGTCAACAGTCAACAGATAATCATATGAATGTGAATAAAAAGAAGAGATTTAAGACAAGACACTTGTGAAAAAAATGAATGTATATTTGATTATGAGGAAAACTCACAAACATTCACTTCACTTAGAATCTCTGTTTAGAAACCGGTATCCAAAATGTACCAAGTAATAATAAAATATATCATAATCCCAATTATCAGTATATTAACATCCAGACACCAGTTCAAACATCTGTCCTGCAAAAATGTTAGTTTTTAACCACCAAATATTCTTTACTGAATCTCCATCACTGTTATCATTTCAAAAGGAAACCTACCAGCATCCGATATACGGACGGTTATGCTGTTACTCTTTACCTCTGATATTTCCTTCTTGTCTTTCTTGTCCTTCTTCCCATCTCCTCCTGCTGAGCTCTTCTTCTCCACCCACAGTTCAGACTTCTCCACCAGCGTCCTGAGGCGATCAAGGTTGGCCTTGATTAACTTATAGTTCTCCACATCCTGAGCTGAAATCAGCAGCTGGACCTGCAGAGGAGCAGAGAATGAAGACCATGACTTTACTCACAATTCAATATCAAATGAAAATGAATTTAACTGTAACTAAAACTCTACCAGCTTAAAAAGCTGATGTTAAAGGAGAACCTGCAGAACTTGTTCTTGCTTTCATCTTTAGTCCACATGTTTTTACAGAACAACCAAAAAAAAATCAATCAGGAAACTACAGCTTATTCAGAACTCAGCTGCTCGTGTTCTCACAGGAACCAAAAAAGTAGATCCACATCAGTCCAGTTCTGAGGTCTTTACACTGGCTGCCAGTCTGCCAGAGAATAGACTTTAAGGTTATGCTACTGGTTTAAAAAGTTTTGAATGATTATCACCAAAGTACATGACTGACCTCCTGACCCAGTATATACCAGCCAGAACTCTCCAATCATCTGGATCCAGTCTTTTGTCAGTTTCTAGAGTCTAAACTAAACATGAAGAATCTGCATTCAGTTTCTATGCTCCACAGATCTGGAACAGACTTCCAAAAAGCCTTAGATCAGCTGAAACACTCAGAGTATTTAAATCCAGCTAAAGACCCACCTGTTCTCAGCTGCATTTGATTCATATGGATTCAAAAGTTTACATCTGTACTGTTTATCTCTGCTTGTTTTAAATTTAGTTCCTTTAAACTTTCTTTACATCTTATTTCAACGATCACATATTTACTATGTCTTTTGATTGTTTTATTTGAATGTTTTATACAAAGCCCGTTAAAACGTCTTTGTACATTGTACAATTAAACTGGCCTTGCCTTCTTAGTAAGGTGCACGCACCAGCTCATTGACAGCGTGCAAAGCTGCACTCACGGGATGTGCAGGAGATTTGTAGGTGCCTGTAGGATTTACTCATTTCTGACAGCAGAGCTGGGCGTGTGGGAGGCACAAGCAGCAAGCACCTTTCACTTGAACAGCCCCGATGGGCTTTTTGGACAAAGTTCAGGGGGTTGGAAAAACGGAAAATTTGTACCATGTGCCTGCATCTCACCTACTACACCCTTAATGACCCCCACAGGTTTTTTAAGTGTTCACAATGACTCGTCCCTCACAGGATGCCCATAGAAAAAATGTACATGAATATTTTTCCCCTAAGGGCTCACCGGGTTTCCTACAATCTTACAATTTTGTGTGGGCCACCTGTGTAACGCGAACAGATTTGCACATTATTTTACCCACAGACAGCCCATATCCACCAGTAAGGGCAGTTGTGACTAAGGCATTAATGACATCCCTTAAGGCAGCCATAAAAGTCTCAAAGATACGGAAAGACACATCTGTGCTGCCCTTAATATAGTGTCGCTCCCTCTGCGACCCTCCACGGGGCTGGACAACCCAGAAACCGGCAGCACTCGTACAGGTCAACCCCTGTATGGGTGCGTTTCATTAAGCCTTTAGCCAACATCTGTCACTATGCTAAAGCATGTGGTCGCACTAATGTGCGTTTACCTGCTTGAAGGTGTGCAGCACTTCCTGTCTCTGGCTGAAGTGCCTGAAGAGCAGCTGCAGTGCTCCAGACACCAGAGGAGCGTATTCATGCATCGTCAGGTGGATCAGCACCCGCAGGAACATCCGCCCGCCTTCATCGTCCACCTCCAGGATGCTGTTCCCTTTTCTGCTCAAAGGAGCCCAGAAAACCAGCTGTTACTGAACATTCATTGTCATTAAAGAGATAAAAAGTAGCCTGCTCTGGAGAGCATTTGAACAAACTCTGAACTAAACTCTGAACACTGAGCTGATTCATTCCAGGTTAAGAAATTTATGTTTTTGGTTCGGAGACAATGTTTACTGTTAGTTCCCTCAATTCTGAGTTTATGAAGTCAGACTTATCAAATGTGCAAACCTATCACATAAACTAAAAGGGCTTTAAATGTTTGACAGCAGTGGGGATGAGCGGATGTCCCTCTTCAACTATATTTTTTTCTATTGTGTTCTATTCACAGTGGTCTTTTAATTGATACTTACGATGTTTTTAACCAAAATTTAAAAAAAAACTGTCACTTTTTATTAAAGCAATGTTTTCTGCAGCGCAGCAAGAGCTCACTGGAAATACAATTCTGGTTTGGTATAAAAGTTATCCTCCATTAATTTTACAATCAGGCCTTTGTTTACAGTCTCTCTCACTAGCTTGTAGCGCTTCACAACCCCAATCTAACATTTGTGTAGCACAGGGGTGTCAAACTCCACACCTCGAGGGCCAGTGTCCTACATGCTTTCCAACCAAGCTGCCACTGAAGCTCCCTGTTGGACAAACACACCCGATCTGGGTAATCAGCAGCAAATAAGGCAGGATTTCTTTAAAACCAGCATGAGGGCCTCGAGGCCTGGATTCTCACACCACTGGCATAGCAAAAAAAAAAACGTGGAGCAATATCAGAGCTATCCAACAATACAGTTTTGAGCCAGATGGGAGCTCAGATGAGGAAAATATAGACATTTATGGATCTATTCGTCTACAAGTGTATGCTTCAGAATTGTAGCAAAGAAGGGAGACGTCCCTATAAGGTGCCATTGGGGACATTATTCTGAATTAGCGTTCATAAACACAAGGGAAATCTCTCACACGCACTGGTGAAATGCCTGTATTCATAAAAGTGAAAATGTGTTCACTTACGTAAACAAGTGAAATGTGCTCTCACACACACTACTGAAAATCCTCTCACACACACAAGTGAAAATACTCTCACACACACAAGTGAAAATCCTCTCACACGCACAAGTGAAAATCCTATGACACATACTACTGAAAATTCTCTCACACACAAGTGAAAATACTCTCACACACAATACTTAAAATCCTCTCACAAACACAAGTGAAAATCGTCTCACACACACTACTGAAAATCCTTTCGCACACAATACTGAAAATCCTCTCACACGCACTACTGAAAATCCTCTCATACACACAAGTGAAAGTCATTTCACACACACAAGTGAAAATCCTTTCATACATACTCCTGAAAATTCTCTCACACACAAGTGAAAATCCTCTCACACATACAACTGAAAATCCTTTCACACACACTACGGAAAGTCCTCTCACACATACTACTGAAAATCCTCGCACACACAAGTGAAAATCCTTTCTCACACACACAACTGAAAATACTCTCACAAACAAGTGAAAATCCTTTCTCACACACACAACTGAAAAAACTCTCACACATACTACTGAAAATCCTCGCACACACACACAACTGAAAATCCTCTCACAAACAAGTGAAAATCCTTTCTCACACACACAACTGAAAATACTCTCACACATACTACTGAAAATCCTCGCACACACACACAACTGAAAATCCTCTCACAAACAAGTGAAAATCCTTTCTCGCACACACACACAAGTGAAAATACTCTCACACATACTACTGAAAATCCTCACACACACACACAACTGAAAATCCTCTCACCAACAAGTGAAAATCCTTTCTCACACACACAAGTGAAAATACTCTCACACATACTACTGAAAATCCTCGCACACACACACAACTGAAAATCCTCTCACAAACAAGTGAAAATCCTTTCTCACACACACAAGTGAAAATACTCTCACACATACTACTGAAAATCCTCGCACACACACACACAACTGAAAATCCTCTCACAAACAAGTGAAAATCCTTTCTCACACACACAAGTGAAAATACTCTCACACATACTACTGAAAATCCTCGCACACACACACAACTGAAAATCCTCTCACAAACAAGTGAAAATCCTTTCTCACACACACAAGTGAAAATACTCTCACACATACTACTGAAAATCCTCGCACACACACACAACTGAAAATCCTCTCACAAACAAGTGAAAATCCTTTCTCACACACACAAGTGAAAATACTCTCACACATACTACTGAAAATCCTCGCACACACACACACAACTGAAAATCCTCTCACAAACAAGTGAAAATCCTTTCTCACACACACAACTGAAAATACTCTCACACATACTACTGAAAATCCTCGCACACACACACAACTGAAAATCCTCTCACAAACAAGTGAAAATCCTTTCTCACACACACAACTGAAAATCCTCTCACAAACAAGTGAAAATCCTTTCTCACACACACAACTGAAAATACTCTCACACATACTACTAAAAATCCTCGCACACACACACAACTGAAAATCCTCTCACAAACAAGTGAAAATCCTTTCTCACACACACAAGTGAAAATACTCTCACACATACTACTGAAAATCCTCGCACACACACACAACTGAAAATCCTCTCACAAACAAGTGAAAATCCTTTCTCACACACACAAGTGAAAATACTCTCACACATACTACTGAAAATCCTCGCACACACACACACAACTGAAAATCCTCTCACAAACAAGTGAAAATCCTTTCTCACACACACAAGTGAAAATACTCTCACACATACTACTGAAAATCCTCGCACACACACACAACTGAAAATCCTCTCACACGCACAAGTGAAAATCCTATGACACATACTACTGAAAATTCTCTCACACACAAGTGAAAATACTCTCACACACAATACTTAAAATCCTCTCACAAACACAAGTGAAAATCGTCTCACACACACTACTGAAAATCCTTTCGCACACAATACTGAAAATCCTCCAACACACACAAGTGAAAATCCTCTCACAAACCACTAAAAATCCTCTCACACGCACAAGTGAAAATCCTCTCACACGCACTACTGAAAATCCTCTCACACACACAAGTGAAAATCATTTCACACACACATGTTAAAATCATTTCATACATACTCCTGAAAATTCTCTCACACACAAGTGAAAATCCTCTCACACATACAACTGAAAATCCTTTCACACACACTAAGGAAAGTCCTCTCACACATACTACTGAAAATCCTCGCACACACACACAACTGAAAATCCTCTCACAAACAAGTGAAAATCCTTTCTCACACACACAAGTGAAAATACTCTCACACATACTATTGAAAATCCTCACACACACACACAACTGAAAATCCTCTCACAAACAAGTGAAAATCCTTTCTCACACACACAACTGAAAATACTCTCACACATACTACTGAAAATCCTCGCACACACACACAACTGAAAATCCTCTCACAAACAAGTGAAAATCCTTTCTCACACACACAACTGAAAATCCTCTCACAAACAAGTGAAAATCCTTTCTCACACACACAACTGAAAATACTCTCACACATACTACTAAAAATCCTCGCACACACACACAACTGAAAATCCTCTCACAAACAAGTGAAAATCCTTTCTCACACACACAAGTGAAAATACTCTTACACATACTACT
Source organism: Oryzias woworae (assembly GCA_016861445.1). Classification (NCBI taxonomy): domain Eukaryota; kingdom Metazoa; phylum Chordata; class Actinopteri; order Beloniformes; family Adrianichthyidae; genus Oryzias; species Oryzias woworae. The sequence continues at coordinate 166,939 of BOLG01001527.1, forward strand.
GAAAATCCTCGCACACACACACAACTGAAATCCTCTCACAAACAAGTGAAAATCCTTTCTCACACACACAAGTGAAAATACTCTCACACATACTACTGAAAATCCTCGCACACACACACACAACTGAAAATCCTCTCACAAACAAGTGAAAATCCTTTCTCACACACACAAGTGAAAATACTCTCACACATACTACTGAAAATCCTCGCACACACACACAACTGAAAATCCTCTCACACGCACAAGTGAAAATCCTATGACACATACTACTGAAAATTCTCTCACACACAAGTGAAAATACTCTCACACACAATACTTAAAATCCTCTCACAAACACAAGTGAAAATCGTCTCACACACACTACTGAAAATCCTTTCGCACACAATACTGAAAATCCTCCAACACACACAAGTGAAAATCCTCTCACAAACCACTAAAAATCCTCTCACACGCACAAGTGAAAATACTCTCACACATACTATTGAAAATCCTCACACACACACACAACTGAAAATACTCTCACCAACAAGTGAAAATCCTTTCTCACACACACAAGTGAAAATACTCTCACACATACTACGGAAAATCCTCGCACACACACAACTGAAAATCCTCTCACAAACAAGTGAAAATCCTTTCTCACACACACAAGTGAAAATACTCTCACACATACTACTGAAAATCCTCGCACACACACAACTGAAAATCCTCTCACAAACAAGTGAAAATCCTTTCTCACACACACAAGTGAAAATACTCTCACACATACTACTGAAAATCCTCGCACACACACAACTGAAAATCCTCTCACAAACAAGTGAAAATCCTTTCTCACACACACAAGTGAAAATACTCTCACACATACTACTGAAAATCCTCGCACACACACACAACTGAAAATCCTCTCACAAACAAGTGAAAATCCTTTTTTCGCACACACACACAACTGAAAATCCTCTCACAAACAAGTGAAAATCCTTTCTCACACACACAAGTGAAAATACTCTCACACATACTACTGAAAATCCTCGCACACACACACAACTGAAAATCCTCTCACAAACAAGTGAAAATCCTTTTTTCGCACACACACACAAGTGAAAATACTCTCACACATACTACTTAAAATCCTCGCACACACACACAACAGAAAATCCTCTCACAAACAAGTGAAAATCCTTTCTCGCACACACACACAAGTGAAAATACTCTCACACATACTACTGAAAATCCTCGCACACACACACAACTGAAAATCCTCTCACAAACAAGTGAAAATCCTTTCTCGCACACACACACAAGTGAAAATACTCTCACACATACTACTGAAAATCCTCGCACACACACACAACTGAAAATCCTCTCACAAACAAGTGAAAATCCTTTCTCGCACACACACACAAGTGAAAATACTCTCACACATACTACTGAAAATCCTCGCACACACACACAACTGAAAATCCTCTCACAAACAAGTGAAAATCCTTTCTCGCACACACACACAAGTGAAAATACTCTCACACATACTACTGAAATCCTCGCACACCACACACAACTGAAAATTCTCTCACAAACAAGTGAAAATCCTTTCTCGCACACACACACAAGTGAAAATACTCTCACACATACTACTGAAAATCCTCGCACACACACACACAACTGAAAATCCTCTCACAAACAAGTGAAAATCCTTTCTCGCACACACACACAAGTGAAAATACTCTCACACATACTACTGAAAATCCTCGCACACACACACAACTGAAAATCCTCTCACAAACAAGTGAAAATCCTTTCTCACACACACACAAGTGAAAATACTCTCACACATACTACTGAAAATCCACACACACACACAACTGAAAATCCTCTCACAAACAAGTGAAAATCCTTTCTCGCACACACACACAAGTGAAAATACTCTCACACATACTACTGAAAATCCACACACACACACACAACTGAAAATCCTCTCACAAACAAGTGAAAATCCTTTCTCGCACACACACACAAGTGAAAATACTCTCACACATACTACTGAAAATCCACACACAACTGAAAATCCTCTCACAAACAAGTGAAAATCCTTTCTCGCACACACACACAAGTGAAAATCCTTTCTCGCACACACACACAAGTGAAAATCCTTTCTCGCACACACACACAAGTGAAAATCCTTTCTCGCACACACACACAAGTGATAATCCTTTCTCGCACACACACACAAGTGAAAATCCTTTCTCGCACACACACACAAGTGAAAATCCTTTCTCGCACACACACACAAGTGAAAATCCTTTCTCGCACACAATACTGAAAATCCTTTCTCACACACAAGTGAAAATCCTTTCACACATACTACTGAAAATTCTCTCACACACACGAGTGAAAATACTCTTACATACAAGTGAAAATCCTTTCACACACACTACTGAAAATAGGGAGGAGGACGTAATTTCCGGGTGAGCGTAACCAGCGTTTGGTCTTTGCCTTTGCTGCCTTATCATTGAGAGTCCATTTTAATAATATCTAACTTATTGTTATCTTGTCTTGGTGTTCAAACATTATAGGTGTCTTCTTTAGCATTCTAGTGAGTAACCACCGCTGTCTAAGCAGTTTGCGACATAGTTTCTTCGCCTTAACAAAAACATAGCTAGCCTTTGCTAAGTGATAGGATGGCCACCACCTCGTCTGCTTTCATTCCTCTGTCCTGCTCCATATGCCAAATGTTCAGTGAAGATCCTGCCTCCTTTAGTGATGATAGTGGCAGATGTGTTAAGTGTAGCCTTATTATACACTTGGAGGCCAGGCTAGAGCAGTTAGAGGCGCGGCTACGCACATCGGATGCTAAGCCTGTTAGCCAAATTATTACCTGCAGTGCAGCTCGCAATACCGGATCGAAACTGCCGAGCACTCAAGCCCCTCCCGGGCAGCAGCCGGGGGAAACTCAGGATGGGTTTGTACTGGTGGGAAGGAAGCATTGTCCTTAACGTAAACAATTAAAGCTACGGAAGCTCCCGCTACATAAGTTTTCTCCCCTATGCAACACGCCAGATGAACCGTCAACTCTAGTTATCGTTAGACACGTGAAGCTCCAGACAGCTATAGTCAGGTGTTTTCCGGGAGCCAGAGTTGGTGACCACCTACAGGACAATAGCCTCTTTGAAGATTTCCAATCAGGGTTGAGACCTCACCATAGCACTGAAACTGCCCTAGTTAGAGTCACTAATGACTTGTTACTGGCCACAGAAAAAGGACTAATCTCTATTCTGGTCCTGTTAGATCTTAGCACAGCCTTTGACACTATAGACCACAGCATCTTACTCCAGAGACTAGAGCATGACATAGGGTCGAGTTAGCCACGGAGTCCCACAGGGCTCAGTTCTAGTACCCATCCTGTTTATGCTTTACATGCTGCCTCTGGGGAATATAATCAGGAAACAATGGGATTAGTTTTCACTGTTATGCGGATGATACACAGTTGTATCTATCCATTAAACCCGACCAGAATGACCGCTTAGAGAAACTTAATGCCTGCATTAGTGACATCAAGATTTGGATGGCCGTTAATGACCTCCTCCTAAACCCAGAAAAAACTGAGGTCATTATACTAGGTCCTAAATACCTCAGAGATACCCTACCTGTTCAGATGATCTCCCTGGATGGTGTAAATATAGCCTCCAATCCCACAGTTAGAAACCTGGGAGTTTTATTTGACCAGGATTTATCATTTAAGGCTCACATATCACAGGCTTTGAAAACTGCATTTTTTCACCTACGCAATATTTCTAGGATCAAAAACATATTATCTAGAAGTGATGCTGAAAAACTCATCCATGCATTTGTTACATCTAGACTGGATTACTGTAACTCTTTGCTAGCAGCGTGTCCTAAAAGTTCTTTAAAAAGTATTCAGCTTGTTCAAAATGCAGCAGCTAGTTTGTTAGCAGGAACCAGGAGAAGAGAACACATTACTCCTGTGTTAGCTTCACTTCACTGGCTCCCAGTTGAATCTAGAATCAAGTTCAAAATCCTCCTGCTAACCTATAAGGCCTTGAATGGTATGACCCCATCCTATATTAAAGATCTCATAGAGCCTTACCAACCAAACAGAACACTTCACTCACTAAATGCAGGACTGCTTGTGGTTCCTAGAATCTCTAAATGCACAGTTGGAGGTAGAGCCTTTAGCCACCAAGCTCCTGTTTTATGGAATAAACTCCCAGCTCATGTAAGAGAGACTGACACAGTTTCTACATTCAAAGTTAGACTTAAAACATTCCTCTTTGGACAGGATTATTGCCAGGCTAGCTAGCAATCAGAGATTATTTAACTTACTGCTCCTCTGCCTCACCTGCTGTGATGGCGTTTGCCGCGCTGGGTCTGCTCACTCCTGCTCAGTACCCCCCCCCCCCCCCCCCAACCCTTCCCATCTCCCTCCACCTCAAGATTTCCTCCTATTTTTCTACCCTTCCCTCACACTACATACACGTTAAGGGACTCTATGTCCCATGGCACTCACTTTAATTTCAAGGGACCACCAAATCCCAACTGCACAACATTACATAACACCTTTATTTCAAGGGATCACTGGATCCCACTACACTCACTCAGACTCCAAGATACCCCCCAAGTCCCATCTGCATTACACAACATACTCAAGTTCACAACCCCCTCTCCTTCATCTCTCTCTTCCCTTTTCTACTAACCTCCTACCTATCTCACAATAAACCCTACCCTAACCTGCATCCTTCTCCCACCCCCCCTCTCCACCTGCAATCTTCATTACATCACTTGCCATCTGCCATTGCTTTATTTTATTTGGTTTATCATGCCTCTGTTTGGTGCAGTGCGATTCACATGTTGTCCCTCTTTCCCACCCCCCCTACAGGGGAGTGGAGGAGATTTCTGATTCCAGGTGGATCGTCTGTGCTCCTGTCCTTGGCTGTGACCTCGCCGTTGGCCCCTCCCGCTCCTTTCTTTGGCCGTGACCTCGCCTTATTTTTGCTTCTGCAATATATTGATAATCAGTCCAATGAGACGGCTATGGCTGTGATATTGGGCTATATCAATGAAATTGAATTGAAAATCCTCTCACACACAAGTAAAAATCCTCTCATACACTCCGGTGAAAATTTCAGTAGAAACAGAAGTTAGTTGAGAGCGGGATTTTACCAGCAGTGTTTGTGTGCTACCGGGATGTCGTCTCAGCCCCTCCAAACAACTCTGACTGAAGCAACTGGATTACTTACTAATATTTTTTTAATTCTCTCTCTCTCTCTCTTGCTATTATACAATATAATTATTTTATTTAGCAAACGACAGGGCCAATCTTATCATTATGGTAAAAAATCACAATGCATAAATGCAGATATGGTAAACCCCCCAGTATTAAATTGTGTATTCTACATAAAATACTAGTAAATATACGGTTAAGGGTCATTCTTGCCTTATCTATGGCTGATACAACTACAACTTCAAGTTGTGCATCCGTCATATGCCTTCTTCTCAGGAGCTGCTGCTTCAAACAGAAACTTCTCACCGACATTTCTGAAATCTCTGCATACTAGACTTTTCTGAAAGCACTCTCTCTAAATATGAGCATTCTTCTAAATTAACCATATTAGCTCTGCAGCTCACATCATATGCCATCAATAAACCACTTAAGAAGAAAAAAAACTTCTTCCGGGTGACTCGGGTCGCTCAGACGAAATAGCAAGAAACAAAACTAAACTCTCGTTATCCGTTTTCTCCATTTTTGTTTTAATACATAAATCGGGAAACAAAAAAACAACAGCCAAAAACAATTCTCACCAAAGTAACAACCTTAAACAATAGTCTACCGGCTGCAACAGGGACTGTGCACCTGAGGAAAGATTTCTTTTTTAATGCATTTTGAGTTCCATAGCCCACTCCGTGTCATGAGCGGGCGAAGCTAACAATTCCACCAACATGAACCATGTTCTGAGATTAATGTATTGACCACATTTACAACAAACATTCATACCAGAAGGCTTAGAAAAAAAAAATAACAATACATCTCTAATTGCAACTACAGTTGCAAAACTTGCAGGAAACTTTTCCTTAACTTAGAACAAATGCAACAACATTATCGTTTACTAATGTTAGGTGGGTGGCACCCTTGCGCCCCACCTGATTAGTCAGACTAGGTTTTGAGTTCTGGATGGGTGGATGTAGATTTTGAGTCAGAACAGTCTTTTACTTGGGGTCATTATTCATTATTATAAAAATTAGGCATCTATCTAATCTGTTTATCATTTGTTCATTCGTTTTTCAATTTAAAATCAAAAATGAAAAAAATAAATCGTTTTTTTGTTTCCCGATTTACGTATTAAAACAAAAATGAAATGCCCTTCATTTCTTCTTCTTCTTTTGTTTCTTTTCACCAGAGTGTGTGAGAGGATTTTCAGTTCTGTGTGTGGGAGGATTTTCATTTGTGTACGTAAGTGAACACATTTTCACTTTTATGAATACAGGCATTTCACCTGTGCGTGTGAGAGATTTCACCTGTGTTTATGAACGCTAATTCAGAATATTGTCCCCAATGGCACCTCATACATTTCCCCCTGTGGCAGTTGCTGCATCACAAACCCGAGCTTCTTCAAACTGCATGTTTTCATCTGCTCCTGATCCAACATTATTTGACTAAAGAAATACTCAGACATGCAGTTTTGACTTTAAATTATCTTATATAGTCCTCCATTTTGAGAACAATGTTACAAGAATATCTTAAAAACACCAATACCACATTTTTTATTGGATCGGACCATTAAATCAAAGGGAAAACATTGAGATAAAAGAGGTTCACTAAAAGAGATCTGTTCCTCCTAGTCTAAACATTACAACAAAGTCCAGAATCCAACAAAATCTGCACAATAAAATTAAATAGTTTCAAATGTATTTGTTGTTTGTATAAAATCTGAACAATCATCTTCCGAGGCACAAGACTCACTAAGATTGAGGGTTCATTCAAGTAGTTCCAAAGTTTAAAAAATTGGGACAAAACAATTTTACTATCTTACAGAAACTAAATCATACCAGAACCATCCCGGCTACTCGTGGGAGAAGGCAGGATACACCCTGGACAGCTCACCAGTCTGTCGCAGAGCCACAATCACACACCCAAACACACTCAATCACATCTATGGACAATTTAGAGTGACCAATGTACCTATAAAGCATGTTTTTGGACAAGAGAATCTGTTTGTTCTCCTACTTTTGGATATTTTTCCTTTTTCTACAAAAAATAAATAAATAAAAAGATCCTCTAATTTTAAATCTTTTTTTTAAGTTTTCCTTCCTTGGACTAATGCGGGACAGCAAGTCCTCAAACTGGGTCACAGAGAGACAGAAATACAGCTGAAACCCGCCATCATTCAGACGCTGCTCCTGCAGTAGATGGTGAAGCTCACCGTACTGGGAGAAACTCTGAATGATATCATGAACCCAGACATAGATAAATGATTACCACACTTTTGTAGAGCTCTCCAAACATAAATAAACCGGATATCTCAACATCACTTGTGTCTTCCATCCATTGTAAATGAAATACACAAACAAAACTCAAATGAAGCAATAAAGTTAAAACCTTTTACCGGTAGCTGCACCCACATACGTCAAGTGTTCAACAATGAATTTGACGCAGTTGAAAGAGGCATCTGATGAGAATCTGACGCTCAAATTATGTCCCATGTGAATGCAGCATAAGCTTAACAAATCTTGATTTCAGGTAATCTCACAGTTTTCCTGCTGTCACAGTGAAAGACTGCTCAGGTGCCAATGAAGGTCCATACGTACCCAATTCCAAACATGGCCTCAGCCTGTTCTCCAATACGCTGCAGGTTGATGGTGGCTGAAGAGGGACATAAAGATAGATGTCAACCAAAAATAAGCAGGATGGAGTACAACAGGACATGTAAGCAGCGCATTGGTTTCTTGCTTCTACCTGTCAAGTCCACCTGGACTGGAGCATCTGGCAGCATTAGGGAAGTAACAGTAAACAGCTCAGAATATCTGATAACAATTCAGTGCAGTTTATCTGATCAACAGGTTAGTTCTGGACGTACAAAACATAAAACACCCTTAAGGAAAACCTCTGGCCAATGCAATTTTTTTTATCTCTTTAAAATATGAAAAAGAATACATCTGTTTTGATGCATTCACACCAGACTTAGCCGGCACAGCTTGAGCGGCAAGTATTAATGTAAAGATGCAATCCAAGGCGGCTCGATTCAGGTGTCGGGGAGGCACGCTGAACGCATTAACCAATCAGGGGTTTAAGCTTTGGGCAGTGACGTTTTCAGTGACTAGATCAAAGGTTATACAAATAATTTGATATGGCCGCACAAACTTGCATCCATTTTCTTAACCTGCTGGGGTCGCGACGTTTCTTGGAAACTGTCCGGATACTGTTGGATGACAGTGGAATACACCTTGGACAGGGAGCCAGCCTGTCATAGAGCTGAAGCAAAAGAAGCCGTTATGCTAGCCAGCCGCCTGGTGGACAGCATAGCAAGCTCCGCTGCACATGCTCTAAGGCAGAGATATTTCTGCCACCATATTGCAAGCAAAATTCACAGTTTTGAGATCAACATTTTCTAAACTGCAAACAAAATGTAAAGTTTTAAAAATAAAAGTTCAGAATTTGCTAATTAAAAAAGAAATTTTTTTTTTCGCATTTGCAAACTTTTTTTGCCCTTAAAAATAATATTTTAGCATTTGCAACACAATTATTTTCAGATGCGTATTGTCTCATCTCACTTTTGTTTTATCTTTGATTTTCGTGTTTCTTAAGCTTCGGTTTCGTGTAATATTTGTGCCACCAAACAGCCAATCACAGACAAGACGGTTCAGCAGCTTGGTCTAGGTTCTATTGGTCTCTTCCTCACGTGGACAGGGCTTGGAGGCAAACACGGACTATGGATCGGTTCTGTTCGACCGGGATTCTGCAATCTTCAGCCATTCTGGTCCGTTTCTCTTTAAGCAGAACTGTATTTATTGATGTTAGTGTATAGACCAGTGTGTTTAAATGTCCGCAGCAGAAAAACCTTCCCAGCGCCGCCTCCTTCCAGCTGGACATTACATTACATTACAAATATGATTTGTATAAATGAAATATTGTTTTTTTCATCAATAAAACGTGGAAATATTAGCAGAAAATAGAATTTTTTTTCCTGAATAATTTTGTTTTTAGACTTTGGACAAAAGCAATCATGAAAATTGTGAAAATTGTGAAAATTAACATTAAAGGTTAAAAATAAAATTTCTTCTGCTTATACATGAAGTCTACTTTAGTGAGCCATTATTTTCATTACCACTGCTGCTAATCTAATCCAAAACACTTTTGGGCAGCAGTAGATATTATGTGTTTCATGTTTTTTTTAAATAACACACAGATATTAAAGACAAACGTTTTACTCCAGAGGATTTCTAGATCACACAGGCCTGTTTAGTGTAATGTCAGCAGATACACTTGACAGTTTATTCTACGGTTTCAGGAGATTATCAGCCATAAATTCACAAGTTTGACTAAATTAAATATAATTTATGCTAATTAAAAAATATATATATATTTTTAAAATTAAATAAAAATATTCATACATATCTGAAAAAAAATGTGTAAACATTTTTTGAAAGCAAAAACAAAAAGAAAAGTTTGCAAACTCAAAACTATTTTTTAAAGCAAAAACAAGTTTTTGAAAGTACCTATTAATGTTTTATATGCAAATTATGAAGTTTTATTCGTAAAACTTTACACTTTGATCTCAAAACTGTGAATTTTGCTTGCAAAATGGTGGCACAAATATTACTTCATAAGGCTGCGGCAGAGCAAGCGATCGCCATCGCACAGTGGGGAGGAGCCAGTGCGACCTTTCGCTGCCTGGCTCGACCAGTGGAACTCAGCTAGCTGTGAGCTTAGTTATGCTGGCCCATGGAGAGCGGCCGCAGGTGCCGTTGTAGCGTGGGCGGTTCTCTCAGATCTATGGGCTTATTATTCTTATTTTCATCTAGACAACAATAAAAAAAAATCTTCCAGTTTTATTTTTCCCCTCTCGGGTTAATGCTCAAACTGGGCAAAGAAAGACAGAAGTACCATTGAAAATGGCTGTCAGGTGCAGCTCTGCTGCAGGAGTGAAGCACACTGCATCAGCAGAGACTCTGGTGAACCCAGACACGAAGTGCTTGCCACTGCCTCTGTAGAGCTCTCCAAAACATATGAACACACGCAACCCTCTCAACATCTTCCATGTTTTTCATCATGTGGCCAACGAATGAAGTTTGTCGGCAGTTGTTTCTCGGCTGGGGCATCAAGGCGTTGAGCAGTAAATTTTAGGGCATCAAAAGAGAGGCGGCAGATGTGAATTTGATGCCTTGGCCGAGGCGTACGGTGTGAATGAAGGATTAGGCTGACAAACCTTGACGCGTTCTTTACCTGCTTGCTCCATGTTAGTTGTGGCATCAGCGTCAGCCATCGGGTAAACATCCACAAACTCCTTCTTAAAGACAGACAGCAGGAAGGAAAGGCGGTAGTCCAGGCGGACATTCAGGATGAACTGATGAAAGAGAAAAACAAGTTTGTTTCTGTCTTTGGGTTCAAACAAATGATAACAAATGACCTGGACTCTCAGGTCAAGTGAAGTCTCAAAAGTCCTTCAATTTAAAGGAGCTTTGTGTGGTTGCTGGTACTACGTCATACTTTACATGCTTTCATTGCATCTCCAATTTAAGTTCGACTCTTTGGAGACTGTGGCTATGTCTGTATTCCCTCACTACTCTCTAAACCCTAAAAACCCATATAGTCCCATATGGGACTATCCAGTGCCCTGGATATGCAATTCAATTCACATGTTCACTTCTTTTTTTACAGATACGATTATATGAAAAAGTATGACTGTGTTTGGCGTTTAAACTTCTTCACACAGCCTGTCTTGACGAAAACAGCAGGTCACTCGCTCTCACGGTGTTCACAGACTTATAGTTCACAGATTTTAATCCATGAAGTCTGCATTAAAGCGGATCTTTGAATGTAAAACCACAGAAACAAGTAAAAGCAGTGATACATAAGATGCAGTTTTAAAAAAAAATCAAAGATCAGAGGGGAAAATTAAAAGGAAGAAAGCGGCTCATTACAGCTGCAACTGCAGCATGGCACAAATCCACTCGGCAAGTATTAATTGTTTTATGTAAAATTCACAGAAGATGAAAGTGTGGAAGAATGTAACATTACATTATTCACTGAAGTAATGATGACAGAGTTAGAGATTTTTTTAACTGAATCACAAGGATCAGCCATCATTGACACTGCATGCACACGTACTGGTTGTGGTGAAAAATGGCTGGAGAGTTACATGAAAGACTTGAACCAAAGTCAAATACACAAAATGATGCAAATAAAATCTAGAAAGTTCCAGGCCTTTTTGGTTTGGAGATGGTCAAGTAATGTATTCAAACAGAAAGTGAAAGTGAAAGTGTCACACTGAAAGTGAAATTGTGCCAGCTGATATTTCTTTGCTGCTGTTAATAAAATCTCCAAAAGAGCTTTAACTGAGGTGGAATGCTCAGAAGGAATAAGCAGGGCAGATCACACCCACTGATGAGAAGTACAAGACAGGAGACAGAGTGTACTACAAACGAAGAGACGGCGCTGAATGGAAGGGTCCTGGTGTTGTCATAGGTCAGGATGGGGCTTTCGTGTTTATTAGACATGGTGGGATTCTTGTCAGAGCACATCAGTCCCTTCATGGATCAGCTGCTCTCGTGGCAACTATTGGAGACTTAGTTCTAAATGTCTTTTTGGTTTAAAAAAGATGCTCATGGGAATTTATTGTCAAAAATAATGTATTCTTTATTCTTGACAAATGAAACTGTTTTTAAAAAGTAAAACACAACAATAATGAGATTCGAACCTGATTAGATCTAGAATAGTGTTTCTACGAGCACACGACAACCCACTGTCACCACAAGCACGAGTCTATATGCCGGAGTGTTTGCTGTTTAATGACTGAATGTCACTTTTTTTTGAGTAGATGGTTTATATATTCATTTATTTATTTTTGATGGCCCGCAATCTACATAGACATGTGATCACCAATGTTTTTGTAGAGCTCTTCAAAAAAGAAAAAAGTGATTTCTAAACATCATCGTCTTTTTGTAAATGAAAGACAGACAAAGCTTCACGTAGTTATCAACATTAGTTGGTAGCTCCTCCCACATGCGACCAAGGCAGTGAGCTTAGGCAACCCATTTTTGGCCACGTGGCGAGCAGTGAATTTGTGGCGAGAGAGGGGCGAGCCACACGAATTAGTCGCGCAAATCACGAATGCACCTGAGCGGTGCTGAGGGCAGGGGGGGCGGAGCCTGAGCAAGCAGGGCGGAGGGGGGCGCTCAGGCGTCATTGTGGAGTTGTAGTCATGAGTTTTTCTGTTTATAAAAATGTTCTTTCACTAAAATGTTTCAACAGAAGCTTTTATATGGAGCTTCATAGAAGCTGATTTGTTTCTTATTGTGGATCAATAATCAGTTTGTTTGTTACATTTAGGTTATTTTTTTAATGAGATGACTTTACACTAATAAAATACATTTGTTCTTAAACACTCCTGACATGACAATAAATGAAGAAGCCTTGTGTGTTTTATCAATCCTCCAAAATGCACACAAGTCAGAATACTGAGTAAAATGATGATCAAATCTATTGTCCGAACTGTTTATTATTAGATTGAGTTTAAAGCTCACATTCTTATCTTCTGCTGCACAGCAGTACCTATAGTTTCTGGTCAGAAGCAAAGTGCAAAGCAAATGAGAGAATTGCAGAACAATAAGTGCAAGTAAATTTACTGATTAAAGAGGAACTTTTTGAACTTGAATGTGTTGCTGTCTGATTAAAATAAATCTTATTTGTTAAATAGCCTATAGAAAATATAACAATGTTATAGTTTAATTATTGTAAATACTTAACAGGTACATGTTATAAATAAATGGACTAATGGCCCTAAAAGAAGTGTGTTTTTATAAAAAGTGTAGTGAGATTTTTCAGTTCTTGCTCAATTATTTTCAGTAAGAAACCAGACCAAATGGTTCTGATAGAGGTTGCAGAGCCCTGGTTTAGCTGTTCCATTAATAACAACATTCAAAGTACACATACACACTCTTTATGCATAAACATGCTGTGTATGCTGGCAGAAGAATATTTACAATGAATCCAGATCAGACTTTAACATCTTGTCCACACAAGTCAAATGAAGCAAGAAATCTGAATTTGAAGTATTCTGATCCAGATCTTAGCCCATCAATCCTCACTGTGATTATTTCAAGGATAAAACAAAGAAACATTTATCATTTATACATCATGAATCTTTTACAGGACAGAACAAATTTACTGAAAGGGGCAGGCCATGCGAATGGCCGCACGAATAATATTTGGTGTGAGTGCACCTTTAGAGCACTTTGAAGCTCCTGTTAATCCCTGTACTCAAATCTGCTTTTCACGTGGGTCGCGATTCGAAGAGTGTGACAGTTTCTCTTATGTGGGGATGGAAATTGCTACTGTGAGTGGTACAGTACATGTACACTGACAACTTCCAACCAGTTAATTTACAGCCAGCCCGAGCTGTACAGAGAGATTCCACACTAATGAGATGGAAAAAGAAAAATCGCTGGGCTCCAGAACACACCTGTCACTTGAAGAGCACTAACAGGCTTCTTGCACAGCGTGAAGGGTATGGGGGGGGTGAGAATGAAAAATCCGTCTGCGTCTTCGTCTCACCAACTTCACTCTTATTTACTAGGGGTGTAACGATTTATTTTACCAACGACTCAATTCATGTCATAACTTAATTCCACCAAAAAACCAGCACTATTAATACTGTTTATGTGTTTCTTTTGACTAAACTGGGTCTGCGAGAATGTAAACCATTCGAAAGAATTGAATGACATTTGTAAATGTTATGAAACTGTACTGATATGAACCAATGTGTTACCTGTAAAATCTCCAATATTTTGGATTTAGTATCCATGACTGTCAGATCCAGCTTCTCCAAACTATCTTTGTTGCTTCTCTGGCCATCAAGAACAATACCCGCACCTCCACCAGCTGCCCTGGCACCTCCACCGCCAAACATAGACTGCCTCCTGTGGAGGACCATGGTGGACATCATCTGACCCACTCCATGTATGGACCGCTTCATGTTTTTTCCTTCAGAGCCAGAAAACAGTAGTGTCTTTGTCAAAATGATTCAAACATTTCTTTTCATCAAAATCATGAGATCAGAGGAAGGCTTTCAAGCAAACAGAACAGAGTACCAGGTCCATCATCTTGGAACACGGGGCCAGGATGACCAGGATTGGGTCTGGAGTCAATAATACCCAGAAGTGTCCTGGTGAGTCTTAGCAGCTCAAAGAAACTATAAAAACCAAAGTATATCAAGTGTCTGGCCAAACTAACCACCTGTAAAAGGAAAAGAGGCAGATGATGTGATGATGATTTACAAAAACTGTAAGCTATCAAAAAAGATAAGAGCAACATACCTCATAAGTGAGCTTGTTTTTCTCCCCGTTGTGGAAGGGCATCTCATCATTCAGAACGTTGTTAAGATATTCCTCCATGAACACCATAGTGTTGGCAAACCGGTTCTTCTTGTTGTCTCTGCTGTCATCCATGTTGGAATCATAACTAAGGATGAAACAAACCCAGGAGTCACCAGAAAAACTGAAAAACTGTTTTTACAGTAGCACCATAAACTTCAAAATGTTGAAAATAAAAATTACATTTAAATTAATTTAAAAAATGATTTGTTTTCATTTTTATTCAATTTATAAACAGCTTCAGTTCTGTTCAGTCTTTTAAACACCGAGGTTTTGTCACATAACTTCATAATTTTTCGCTCCACTGTAAAAGTGTTCTCAGTTGCCTTTTAATTATGATTATGCAATTTTTTGCCCTAAAATAGTTTTCTATAACCGTTTCTGCAGAGCAGCAGGAGTTCATCAGAAATGTACCTCTGAGTTGTGGATGGGAGTGCTGCAACCCTGCCCCCCTTTCTGTCAACTTTAACTGAGAGAGCTCTGTTTACACTCGCTCCCACTAGCTTACATCCCCACACAACTCCAACCGAACATTAAAATTGCAACAAATACAGCAAGCAATGTCAAAGCCATCCAGCTGTACAGTTCTGAGCCAGATGCCAGCTCAGACAAGGAAAACCAAGACAGTAATAATAGGTCTAGTTTTTTCTACAAGTGGCTGCATCAGAATGTAGCTGTGTACTGTCTAATTCATAAATGTCATCTTTTTCCAAGGATATTTTTTCATCTGCTCCTGATTCACAACAAGTTGAATAAAGAAATACTCAGAAATGCAATTTTAAGAGCAACTTTATTTTATTGATGTCCTTCATCATCAGAACATCATTTTCATTGAAGTGGGTCTTTAATCTTTATATCTCTTACTCTATTGTTGTATTGCATACTTAGTGTTGTTGCCACTTTCTTAAGGTAACCATGCAGAAAAAGCATGTTTAGAATGTAGTCAGATAAAAGGAAAAACTCAGAGTTCTGTGATTGTATTCTCCAGAATTTTGAGTCCAGGAGAACTCTAGGAAGCAACGAAGTTCACCCCATGATGGAACAGATGGTGTTTTAATATTAACTGTCTGCATATATCATATCAGTTCAATGAGCTTTCCATAACTCCCTCCACCTTAATATTACTGAATGAATAAATCT
Organism: Oryzias woworae; assembly: GCA_016861445.1. NCBI lineage: Eukaryota > Metazoa > Chordata > Actinopteri > Beloniformes > Adrianichthyidae > Oryzias > Oryzias woworae. The sequence goes on from BOLG01001527.1 coordinate 182,680, forward strand.
ACCAACTCTTTAATGCTGATCGAGGTGGGGATCTCAGTCCAGAGTCGAGCGAACTTGACAGGGGTCACCAGCTCCTGAGGGTCTCTGTCTACGTGGGCATGGAGCATGAGGCGGCAGAAGGATGCCCGCAGGTCAAAGGGCAGCATCTCATCCATCATGCACAGGAAGATGAGCTCCACGTCCAGCTGCTTGGAAATCTCATCTATGGCCAGATACTGACGGTCCAGACACATACGAGCAAACAGCTTCAGCTGGTACCTGAGCTCATCCATCAAGAAAGAGAAGGCTGCATTTAAAAACGGTAGCTGCTGTTTTTTACAGAGGTTTTAGTGGATATGTGCACGGTAAGTACCTATAGTAGGTGAGAACATTCTCATCATGAGTGTTTCCTTGTCTTGCTTCCTGAGCCAGCTGTCTGATGCTTTTCTCCTGTTTCTCATTCATCTTATCTATCCACAGCAGCCACACCTTACCAAAAGATGAAAAACACCCAATCATTCAGCACTCAAAAGACTGTCCAAAAAGTACAAAGACAACCACAAACAAACACAAAAACCGCTGATATGCCTCTAAATAATGTCTGTCACAACAGAATATGAAGGGAGCAGACTGTTATACCTCATCCTCCTCTCCATTCCAGTCATCCATTCCTAGGTACTCTCCCGGAGCACCACCAGGGGGAGGCTCTTTCGGAACACGACGCCTTCAAACACACGTGCACACACACACACACACACACACACACACACACACACACAAAGACGCCTAAAGGAAAACTGCTGCCATAACAACACTGAAAAACAATCCCACACTGCCTCAATGTGTTGCCATATAGTGCACCTAAATAATAATAGTAATAAATTAATAATATAACTTTTTCATGTGAAGCTTTTCTGGGTCCCTCAAGCCGCCTTACAGGTAATTACCAGCTCATAAAACACAGTCACAAGAATAAATCAGTGGTTAAATTCATTAAAGTATTAAAGATAGTCAATTTATAAATGAATTAGGCTGGATAAACTAGTTTGAAGAAGCAGATTTTGAGAGTTTTGGTGAACAGAGTAAGAGTAATTCCATGTTCTGTGAATCAGTGGCTAAACGCTCTGCCCCTCCATGAGTACAACCAGCTAGATGGAGGAGCAAGACCTGAGGGAGCAGGAGAGAGCGGCAACATGGATAAGGCCAGAGAGACATGGAGGGGCAAGGCTATGGAGGGCTTTGAAGGTCAGAATGAGGATTTTGTAGGTGACTTGATGATGCTCTGTAGCCAGTGGAGCTGCTGCAAGACTGGTGTGATGTGAGGAGTGGAAGGGGAACAATGGATGGATGGATGGTAAAAATGGCATCATTTTCTCACATGGAGAAAAACAAATTGAGACTCACTCTGTCTTGATGAGGATGTCCTGGTTTTTGGGATCTAGCACACATTTACAGATCAGCTCTTGGGTGACGGGGATAGCCACATTGTTTGACACACACAGGTCAGACAGGTAATCTAAAAACCTGTGCACACAGTCAAAAGCTGAAGAAAAAACACAGTACAACACAAGTATCTTGCCATTTTACACCAAAAATACTAATTTAAAGAGAGAAACACCAGGTAATGAATGAAGTGAAACCCTTTTCAGTGCCTGCAGGAACAAACAGAGGAGTAAAAGCCTGACAGGCAGACACCACACTTACCTCGGCTCTCGGTTTTTGCGAACCAGACTGACAAAGGTCTCCACTTCAGTCTTGGTGATGTGTTTCTCCAGCAGTTTGCGGTTGTTGTGCAGCAGGGCAGTGATTGTGTCCTCAGCCAGGATGTCATAACCAATCTGGCTCTGCATCACACCAAATTGTTTAGCTATGTGCTCCTTAAAATGGAGAAAAGGAGAGTTTTGGATTAGAAAATTCAACATTTATGAAAGAAAAATTGTAGAGGTGAACTTTTCCTCTGAATTGATGCTTTGTTTAACTTATCATGACTTTTAGAAGAATGAAGATTGAGGTCAGTGCACAACACCTTGTACTGCGTATCAAATAGTCCGCTTTTGGTGAAAAACAATTTAAAATTAAAATATGATAAGATTAAAGTTCTCATTGGTTTAATATTTACTTCCTATGTAAGTGAACATGGTATAAGCGATATAATGCCCTTGGAGAAGTGCATTATCAGAAATGAAGGGACTTTGTGGAAGCAACCGTAGGCCTTTGTTGACCATAAATTGGTCCATAATGGACAACTCCTTTGGCATTATCCCTTACAAAAATTATAGACGCTAAACTGTCTATTATTAGTAAATCAATCATGATTGATTAATGATGATAATTTGATACCCCTTGGGAAAGACCTAAGGGCCTCACAGCTCAATTGACCTGGTTAGCTCTTTGCATGGCAGCTCTGCCTCCACTCATGTGAATGAGTTAGAGGGAACGTGGATGGAAAGCACTTTGGGTCTTCAAGAATGTAGAAGATTCCCTGGATAACGCAGACATAAATGCAGGTAATTAGCTAAAACATTTATTCACAGGGCAGCTGTGGTACAGAGATAGAGCGGTTGACCTTTGATCAGAAGATCACAGGTTCTGTTCCCGCCTTGCCATGTGTTGAAGTGTCCTTGGGCAAGATACTGAACCCCACATCGCTCCTGGTGGCTACGGCTTGGCACCAGTGTTAGACAGCAGAGTGTGTTCGCTGTTCAGTGTGCGAATGAGATTGTGATTGCAATTTCGGGCCTTCAAAGATGGCTGTATATATAAATTTACAAGGTTTACCATTCTCAGAAAGGAATTTTACTAGTCCCACCTTCTGGATAGAAATGTGTTGCATCTTTTCTTCTTACTGACTCCCTTGACTTAATCTCACATCATTAGCCTTAAAAGGCTGGCTCCTCCAGCAACCCCAGGTGTTCCACAACTCCTACTGGATGAAGCCCATCTGCTACACTATTCAAGCATGTTGTTGTTTATTAAATATTTAGCTGTTATGTTAACTGGTAGCTGTTTATCTAGACGTGTTTGTTTATTAGACATATACTTGTTATTAAACCGTGTAGTTCTAGAATGAATTAAGCTCACTATTCCTTAATAGTTCTAGTACATCACCTGTCCGTTCGGGGTTGAGGATCTCTCCTTCATGTGGGAAACCCTGAGATTTCTTAGTTTTTTTTCCCCCAAAAAAAGATAGTGTTTTTTTAATGAGTTTTTCCTCACAGAGAAGGAGGGTGTAAGGGCAGAGATGTTTGTTCAGCTTAGTCTGTTTTATAACCAGCTATTGTTTACTTTTACATGTTTGACTTTTTTGTTGTTTCTTGCATTTTACTGATATCAGTCCAATGAGACGGCTGTGGCTGTGATATTGGGCTATAGAAATAAAATCGAATTGAATTGAATTGAAAAGGTATTGAATCCTGGTTCTGTTGGGTAAGGTCATCTGCGGGTCACTTTTGTTTTATCCCACAGGCACAGGCTAGTTTCACCATGCCTTATTTTTTTAACAATAATTTTGTTCTTCATTTTATCTTTCGCTTCTGTAATATTTTTCAGTCGTCTTTTATTTATTAAATGATTTTACTTTTTTTTTTTAAATCTTCCAACTCTATGTAGGTCCTATTTTGCATCTTTGAATGACATTATGTCGGTGAGGAGCATGAAAGCAGCAGCAGACTTTGTTGTTGTCTTCACCTGGTTTTTGCGGTAGTCCTCCTGCGAGTGTCGCAGCACTCTGTAACACAGCTGAAACATGTACTGGTAGTGAGAGTTCTTTTGGTCACCGAGCTCCTCCAGATGAACCAGCGGAGCTTCGCTTCCCTCCCTGTCTGCAAAGGGAGCCTTCAGAATGCCAAAGATCTAAACCAAACACAGACAATGTTCACAAAACTCTTTGCAAGTCCAAGTCATGTCTGAATTAAGGTTCCAGTTTGGTCACAAGTCTTAAAACAAAGCTAAAATGAATATTCTATCATTGAAAAAAGTCATTGACCACTTCAAGAAAACAGAAACTTTATCTTCCTGCATTCTCAACACAAAGAATAGTAAATACATTTTTTATTCTTAGAACTGACAGTTAAGTCTTGGTCTTAAAAGAAAAAAAGAATGAATATTGATTGCAAGTTCTAAACCTCAAATCTTAAATAAAATCTCTGCATATGAGACTTAAACACAACTTTGGCAAACTATTAGATATTCCTAGTTCTTTTTTTTAATTTATCAAAAGAAATCGAATAAACCATTAACAAAAGAAAAAGAAGGGATCCATCAAATTTGAACACTACTCCCCTCCGCAGATTCTGGAAAAGGATTCTCCATTAAAGTCAAACTCCAACTTCATTTTTATCTATTGTAAAACCGTTCCTAGTGGCCTTTTAATTATGATTGTGCAGCCTTTCTTGTTTTTTAAAAACGATTTTCTGCAGTGCGGCAGGAATTAATCATAATGGGTAGTGGGTGGCACTGAAGTAACCCCAGGTGGATATTCCTGCATTCCTTTTCTCATACTCTCGTGGTACCTTACAGCCCCTCACAACCCAAATGTATGAATCAGCATAGCAGTATATATATATATATGCACATCTTCCAATGATGGACGGCCTCTAACAGTTGCTGGTCTCCAATAAAAGCCGGGTCTAACAAGTGTTAGTTGTAATAGATGCCGGTCTCTAATAGTGACCGAGCTCCTATAAGACCAACACCCTCTCCTTATCCCCCACCCTCCATGCGTGCTTCGTACTGAGCAGGCACAGAGTGGGGGCCGGATGTCTGAAGCATTCAGGCACTGCAGTATCAGAATCACAACATTTTGGCTCATTCCATTCTGTTTCAACTTTCATTTTCTTACCACACTGGATCAGGACATTGAGGTTTCCGGAGCTCGTCATTGACGCCTCAAAAAAGGTACCCTCATTTTATTCTTCAGGTTAATGCGGGACAGAAAGCCATCAAACTTGGTAAGAGAGAGAGGAAACGCCGGGAAGCAGCCGTTCAGACACAGTGGAGAGAAGCTCTTGTAGCTTGTAGGAGATTCTAAATGTTTTCATGAACCCAAACATTGAGGTATGATCACTGATGTTTTTGTAGAGCTTTTCAAAGTAAATCAACCGGATCTCTTAACATCATCCATGTCTTTCATGTATAGTAAATGAGATAAACACAGACATCACTCCATGTAGCTAACATGCTAAAAACATTAGCTGCTAGCTCCATGTAGCTAACATGCTAAAAACATTAGCTGCTAGCTCCATGTAGCTAACATGCTAAAATCATTAGCTGCTAGCTCCATGTAGCTAACATGCTAAAAACATTAGCTGCTAGCTCCATGTAGCTAACATGCTAAAAACATTAGCTGCTAGCTCCATGTAGCTAACATGCTAAAAACATTAGCTGCTAGCTCCATGTAGCTAACATGCTAAAAACATTAGCTGCTAGCCCCATGTAGCTAACATGTTAAAAACATTAGCTGCTAGCTCCATGTAGCTAACATGCTAAAAGCATTAGCTGCTAGCTCCATGTAGCTAACATGCTAAAAACATTTGCTGCTAGCTCAATGTAGCTAAGATGTTAAAAACCTTAGCTGCTAGCTCCATCTAGCAAACATGCTAAAAACATTAGGTCCAGCTGTAAGCATTGACAAAGTCTCAAGTGTTCTTTGCATCTTTTTGAGATCTTCTGAAGTTGCAGAATTCACACTATGAGTATTAGAAGATGGAGGATGGTGAGCAGCTGCACCAGGAAAGGGGTCCAGAGGTGATGTGGAAGGCAGAGAAAAACTTTGCAGGACACTGGGAGTCACAAACACCCTGCTAGCTTGATGATCCGTTTCAATTTGAATAGCATACTTCAGAGCAGCCTCTAGTGTTGTAAGTCCTTGTTCATGGCAACGCATTTGAAGGTAAGGGAACCCGCTTTTGCATTACGTTCATATGTGGGAAAAGCTTCCTCCACTAAATGACATATTTCTTTAGCAAAAACAGGTAGGGCTGTTTTCAGAGGTTGGGTCTGAATACTTCCCATACCCACTCTTCATATATGGGAGGTGCAGGCGAGGGAGGTCTCTGTGAATCTGAAACACACTGGGACCCTCTCGCTTATTCCCCTGGCACTGGGAGGATCTACCAGCTAATGTTTTTAGCCTTATTGCTACACGCAGTGACGTCTGTTTATCTCATTTACAATGCATGGGAGACACAGATGATGTTTAGAGATCAGGATTTAGAGCCTCCCGGTAGCTACAGCGAGTTTCTCTTCTGCTGTGCTCTCTCTGACCGAGTTCAAATGCTTACTGTCGCACATTAACCCGAGAGGGCAAAAATAAAAACAAGAATAAAATGAGGGGACCTTTTCTTTTATTATTGTCTCAATGAAAATAAGAAAACATTCTAAAGTTCAGGAGGTCTGATCAGACTGCTTTCTATCCAGCAGCGGCCCTCTGTCTGGCCGTGAGCTCCTCTCCCTGGAGCTGTCATAGTGAGCATGTCCACTACAGCTCCACAGACTCTCTAGAGTGAACCCGACTTTACCCAACAGTAACCTGGATGGGATCTAGAAACCCCGCTGTCCAGAAAGGGATACAGAGGGTTAAGAAAATGAATTGAAGTCCAGGAGAACTATGGATCGATCCACCATATTGGATGTTTTCTCCTCGCTGTCACTGAAAACGTCACATGCCTGAAGTTACATAGAAAATATGCTGGGCGGGTCTTACGCTCCCTGCTCTGTGCTATCAGCAATGGGGAGGGGAAGGGGGGGGCAGGATTACTCCACGGCAACTGTCCTGTCCACAACAATTTCGAATGAACTCCTGCCGCTCTACAGAAACTGTCCTAAAAAACCACACAGGTTTTTAAATTCTGGCTAAAAACGGCATCATTGTAATTAAAAGACCACTGGAAATAAAAGATGATCATCAGAAGATGATTGGGACTTTTAGCCTGTACATGTAGTTAGATGTGCAATCATTCTGAGGGGATATTCTAAAAGTCAAATGACTGTAATCTGTTTGCATCTACATGGGAGTTTTACTCATTTCTAGGGAGATTTGTAAACTGTGATCATCCAACATTACTCATTTGCTCAGAGCTGACAGGAACCACAGAGATAACTCCTGTTTCACTACACCTTTACAAATAGCATTAAGCTTAACATATCAATTCCTAGAGCTGCACCCGTCCAGTGTTTTGGGTAAACAGCACCAGGGTTGTCAGGAAGACTAAAGCCTTCCTGTTTGTGAGATCTGACCTGTTTGAGGATGTTCTGCTCTCTCATTAGCTTCTGCCTCTCTCTGTTGGGTTTGCTCATGACCACGTCTAGAACTGACTGACCAGCGTTGACGACATCGGCCACAAAGAAAACGACATCCTCTAGCAGCTTGATGGCAAACCTGACAAGCACAAACATCTGTGGGCATCAGGTCCTCCTGGTTTTAACCGTGTATGTCTCTTCATGGTGAAATAGTACCTGCGGTCATTTGGGCTGATGAAGCCCCGAGTCAACTGTTCCACCACAGTGCTCAGCATGGCACTGGCATCGTTGGCAAAGTCCAGATCTCTGATCTCCATCACAGGAACTGAGACGATGGCAAACGCCTCCTTGTCCTCTTTTGTTGGACACGTTCCCAACTGCAAAAGGATTTGAATGAATGAATGAATTTACAGTACTTGCCCCTAAATGAGCTTTTTACACATAGTAAAAAAGTGATAATAACATGCAACAAAGATAAATAGTTAATTTAAGAGAATGACAATGTCAGAAAAAAGTTTAAAACATGGATACACATAAGAGGGATAAAGACACCGGATCAAACATGTGTGCAGTGCTTATACAATTACTGCTGGTTAGCTTATAGAACAACATTTTTTTATTACAGGCATTGATAAAAAGAATTGATTTAATGGTTTTATGTTAAAACTAGTTGATCATTCTTTTAGCTCTCATGTTTCTCATATTAAGCTTGTTAAATTAAGGTAAGACTTTTTTGTTTAATTCAACACTCTGCATCTGTAATTGCTTTATGGCTCAGCTCAAACATTCTTTCCACTTGTGCTTGAACACTGCTACTACAGAAACGAGACAGGCTTAGTGTTACCTCCTTACAGCCATCAGTTGGAACACTACCAACTACCAAGATTTTTTTGTTTGTTTGTTTTAATAAATAATAAATAATACATTTTGGAGTTTATGTGCGAGTTTCTGTGCATTTTGTTGAGCAGCAACAAACCCTTAGTTTGTAACCCTTAGTTATGCTTTTATGCCTGTGTGATCAAATCACAGGTGGTCATGGTCGACCTCTGATTGGACAATTGCAGGTTCCTGTGCTGCCCACCCATGTTTCAAAGTGCAAGGCACTGAACCCCACATTGCTACTAACACAGCTAATATCTCTGCGACCCACTGTTAGTTATTTTTTTCTTACTGAAAAAGTGGTGATGCTGATATTCATTTTCCAAACCGCTTTATCCCTTTCGGGGTCACGGGGCTGCCGGAGCCTAACCCGGCTACTCATGGGCGAAGGCAGGGGACAGACTGGTGACCAGTCCAGGGGTGACCCAGTCTGTCACAGGGGCCACAATCACACACCCATACACACTCACATCCATCCACATCTTGCTGTGAGGCAAGAGTGCTAACCACGGTGCCACCGTGCAGTCGGTGATGCTCATAGTTAACCCAAAATAAAGTTTGTTAAGCATTTTAAAGTCCAGGGCCTCATCAACACAAACAACAGAAGTGGTGTGGGCTGTAATATCAACAACAACAGCTCAAGAAAAAAGCAAGGTAGCAAAAAAAAAAGGAACTTTGTATTAGTTTGAAATAATGTCACTAGGAGAATAAAAATTAATCCTGCCCAGATAATACTCAAGTAAAAAAAAGTTACCATGAGTCTGATGGGCCGCTCCTCGTCAATGTCAATGGGCACATTGGTGCTCTGGATCCATGTGTTGGTGCAAAGATGCCTGAGTCTCACGTATGAGTTTCTGAAAGAAATATTTTACAGACAGAATGAAACCTCACTTTCTGGTGTTTCACGATTCCATCTTGTCCCACATCCCAACTGTGACCAAGAGGTAGAGTTGTTGACCTCTGACCACAGGAGTGCTTGGCTAGATAGGGCTTGAACTGTCCTTGTGTGAGAACCCAAAGCACACATTGTCCTGGATGAACATGTGAGGACAATATCAGGGCAGCTTTGCCGCCATCAGTGCCATGGGTTAGCATTTGTGTATTGTTAAGGGTTTTAGTACTTGGGGACGAAAAATGTGAAAAAACTGGACAAGTATATGCCAGTTACCAGCAAACAAAGGTCAAACCCCCCCCCTCCCAAAAAAAAAAAAAGTAAGTTGAATTTCAAAAAAATACATTTGGAAGTGTTCTAATTAAATTTAAAATTTAAATTTAAATTTAAATTTGAAGGAAGAAGAAAGAAAGTAAACAGGACAAATAGTTTAATGGAGAAATGATCTAAAAAAAGCTTGTCTCTAGTGTTTTTGCCACTACAGGTGATGTACACTGATGATCCATTGTGTTTTTTGGTGTTCAAAACATGTTCTTGAGACATTCTTTGATGATGGAGAACATATATAAAGAAATGTTAGATTTCAATTTTAATTTCTGAGTATTTCTACATTCATATCATTGTGAATCAGGAGCAGACCAAAAGTGCCATTGGAAAAGCTTGTAGCAGTGACATAGAAGCTACAATCAGCATCATTTTGATGCATCCACCTGTAGACAAATTTATGCCATTGATTTGGCTGGATAGATCCAATATTTTTCTCGACATTTTTGTTGCACCACTAATGTCAAGTTGGGGGTGTGAGGGGCTGTAAGCTAGTGGGAGAACACAGAACAGATATATGATGGAATGTGGGGGCGGGCTTACTCTACGCAAACAGTCACAACGCAAAGCCAAATTTCTAACTCCTGTCGCACTATAGAAACTGTCCTAGAAAACAACAAAAGTTTTTTTTTATTTTGACTAAAAACAATCATAATTAAAAGACCACTGAGAACAATTTTACAATAGATCAAAAGATGATCGGAGAGGGATTTTAAGACTAAAGGCTTGGTCTGCTTTCTATGGCCAGCTGGTATTTACAAGTGTTAAAGTATAAAGTTTACTACTCATTCAAGCTAACATCTGTAACCAGTTGTTTTGAATAAGCCCAGGAAACAAAGTGAACAACTGAAGCACAAGTCTGATGTTTTCAGTAGCTCAGCAAGGCTGACATAAACAGGAAGGAAGCAGGAAGACTTAAATAGCATGATAGGCACTTGTTCAACTGTTGTACTTCCTGAAATGCTCTGTGAGTAAACAATATTTAGAATGAGTAGAAAGAGAAAACTTCTGGCGGTTCCTACCGTGGCACAAAGGAGTCTGTCTTCTGCAGTGTGGTGGGGTCGAGCTCAAACAATGAGGCAATGTCATTTCCATCAGCCAGCACCACCAGCTTGTACTTGATCCTCTCACCCTGGGAGCGTTTGCTGTTGCGACGACCATCCATCTGCAAGTAGCAGGTCTTACCGTGAGGCTCACCCAAACTGACCTTTATGCTTCAAATAGGTTTGGGCTCTAAAAGGAATTCCCCAGTATGACCACTTTCTTTTGCAGCACAGATGATGCCCAGCACAAGATTGGAGTAATAAGATCTTTTTGTTTTAACACACAGGACATTTTCTTTTTTGTAAGACAAAAGGAAGGATAAAGGGTCTGTAGTCCTCCTAAAAATCTTTAGAGCCGTTCATGATGTCCACACCCATCCCAAATAGCTGATAGTGACGCATTATACTGGGAAAGAAACCCTGTGAGGAAAACGGTTGGTCACTAGTCATGCCAAGGTTGCCTACATCTTTAACCTTCCATGGTCTGACAAAAATAAAAACCCTGCAAAAGTCTTTGTTTAGTCATTACTCTGTGCTGCTCCAAATGGTTCCCAGAAAAAATGGGGCAATCCATAAACAAAATTCTCTCTCTTAATGTTGTACACCAACATTATAGGGAATCTATTAAATACATGATACATAAATGGTAAATGGTGTATACTCGTACAGCGCTTCTCTACCTTCCTTGAAGGCCCAAACGCTTTACAGTCACAGACCCATTCACCCATTCACACACTGATGGCGGCTCTGCTGCCTAACACAACCTCCCATCAGAGACAATTTGGGGTTTAGTGTCTTGCCCAAGGACACTTTGACCCAAGGCAGGAATCGAACCTGCAATCTTCCAATCATAGGCTGACTGCCACAGCCGCCCCATTTAATTAAACAGTTATTAGTGCCACCACTGTGACTTTTATTAACACTGATAACAGTGTTCACAGCTGAACTTCTGCAGAGCTTCATGTTAAACCTCCTCTCTCCACACAGCTGACTTTCAGAGCCTCCAGGTGCTAATGACTGAAGTAGAACTCACTGAGGAGGACAGCTCTGGATTGTCTCCTTTAAATCCAGGGTTCTCCTGCACCAATGACAAAACAAAGTCTCAGGTAAGAAATTGTAAAAAGATGGACTTGTCCAGCACAAACACATTCCATACACATCACTGTTAAAATACAGTGTAACAGCTAGGAAACGCTACATTCAAACACAAGCTCCTAACCGCTGAAAAGATCAAATATTTCTGTTCAGAATTCACACAACTATTTTGGAATGTTACCAAGGTTACCTCAGCAGCAAGGTAGTTTCCAGTAGCCAGGTGTTTGAATCTGTACAAACTGTTCCAGTGTCCCGCTCCTCCACGACAGGGGTCATGGTGGACAACCTGACAAGACAATCAACATGAAGACGTCAAAGAAACTGACTCTGCAATGCGTGTGTGTGCGTGGGGATGTGAGTGTGTGGGGTCTTATGGGAGCAGACAGAGTCAGTATGATTTCAGTATTTTGTCATTGTCTTTGTGTTTTTTATGTGCCATACTTTTACAATCAATGTGTGTATTTTCATTTTTCATTACAGTATTGCACAAAATCATAAGTCTATAAGTTGGGATTGTCTATGATTTTCAGGTGTAACTTTTTTACTAAATTAGTTTCATTTAAAATTTTGCTTAAACAGAGGCTAGTTTTAATCTGACTTTATACAGTGTGTTTTTGTCATTTTCTAATATATACAATATAATATATATTAAAAATATAATTATCTTACTTTGAAGGCAGGGTACACCTTGAACAGGTTGCAAGTCTGTACATTTATGTATGACATATACAGTATGTATACATATAATTAACCTGCGGGCATCAACAGAACAACTCTTACATTTTCAAAAGTATAGTCTGGTGCATTATGCTCTAATTAAGCACTTGGCCCTGATATCCTGATAATAAACATATATGGCATGCAAATAGAAAGTGTGCAAGACATTAAATAGTAAACTGTCATGGAAACCCCCGATTAGACACACAAAAACCAAAAATAAAAGTCCACCAAAAACCAAACCAAAAAGTCTCTGCATAATAAACAAAACAAATCATTTCTTGATTGTAACTCATTAAGTATATTATACTGCTCCTTAGTTTTCCCATAATTTAGTTATGGTATGAGGGAAGAATTATCAGTGTTTCCATATATCCCCCTAACATATTACTAAAAGGAGAAGTATGTATAACAAATAACACTGGATTTTTAGAACACACAAATAAACATTTTTTACAAACAAAACTACTGAAATTACATGACTTAGTAAAATACCAGCACCCAGTCTTTTTAAAGCATTCAATAAAGCCTTACCAATTAATACACAAAACCTATTTCAAATTCAAGAAAAGTCCCACAATCTGAGGGGCGACAGCACTTTTAGATTACCATTAATACCAACTACCTGAAAAAGTGTTTTTGTGCGTCTGTGTCAGAGGTAAAATTATGGAACAGTCTGGGTAATGAACACATGGGTGCTGTGCCTCTCCAAAATTCCAACATTGGGAGAGTCTGGTTGGGCTATGGTTTCAACACTCTTCAGGGACCCCCACTTTTCTTGGTTGTCCCTCCTCTAGGTGGGGGTGGCTGACCCCTGCAGTGCTCTCTCCTGGATCTCCTGCGGTTGCTTGGAGCTTGCGGGCGGGTCTCCCTTGGGGGGCCTTGGCTCGTACCCAAGGCTGGGGTGGGGGGGACTCTCAGAGCTCCTGGGTGGTGGTGGGTGGCTGGTCTGGGCTGGAAGGTCTTGGGGAGTGGGGCCTGCACAGGGCCTGCACAGGGCCCCCTGGCATGGTGGGACGACTGTTCTTTTGGCTGGGCTAGAGCTTGCAGTCTGCGCTCCCGTACCTCACTGCTCTCTGGTTTTGGCGCCCCGTGTGGTGGTCCTGCCGTCCCTGGTCTGGGTGCTTGGACGGACTGCTGGGGGGGGGGGCGGACTTCCTCTGTCGGCCCTACAGTACGAGTGTGGGGGGGCCCTGGTTGTCACTGATGCTTCGACGAGGGTCTTGGTATGGGGATGTCCAGGAACTCTCCCTCCTTTTTTTATCTTTTCATCATCCACCTCAGCTTAATATAAACATCACCTGAACATGCACGAGTCTCGACTCATCTTTGCACAATGGGTTCATGTGACAGTCTGAAATGCTTTACATGTGTTGGTTTGTATGCATACGTGTGTGCGTGAGCTGTGGTTGTGTTGTGTACATGTTGCCAAGTTTGGATGTGAAAACTCTTGGAGCCAACAGGTTTATTTGTAACATCTGAGTGTGTGGACAGGCCCCGCCCTTTTTAAATAACCATTCACCCCTGACTGTAATGATTCTAAACTTCCAGCATCTTGTTGCCTGTTGTGTTATGATTCTACACCCCCTCCCTTGTAGCCATCCTCCAATTTCTTTAACCAACCCTTTTTCCCCTGTCTATCATGCAACCCCTTTTTTTCCATCCGGTCCAACAACAAAACATACAAATATAATCAATATACACACGTGGACAAAATTGTTGTTACCCCTCAGTTAAAGAAGGAAAACCCCCAATTCTCAATGAAATCACTTGAAACTTACAAAAGTAACAATAAATACAAATTTATTGAAAATTATATAATCAAAATCAGCCATCACTTTTGAATTGCTGATTAACATAATTATTTAAAAAAACCAAACTAATGAAACAGGCCTGGACAAAAATGATGGTACCTCTATAAAAGATTGAAAACTATTTGACCAGACTGACATGATTAACTCAGGTGTGTCCTTTAATTGACATCACAGGTGTTACCAAACTCATAATCAGTCAGTCTGCCTATTTAAAGGGAGACAAGTAGTCACTCTGCTGTTTGGTGAAAAGGTGTGTACCACACTGAACATGGACAACAGAAAGCGACGGAGAGAATTGTCCCAGGACATCCGAAAAGAAATGATAGATAAACATCTTAAAGGTAAAGGCTATAAGACCATCTCTAAACAGCTTGAACTTCCTGTGACAACAGTGGCTCATATTATTCAGAAGTTCAAGACCCACTGGACAGTAGCCAACCTCTCTGGACGTGGCCGCAAGAGGAAAATTGATGACAAATTGAAGAGACGGATCGTTCGAATTGTATCCAAAGAGCCCAGAACAACCTCCAAAGAAATTAAAGGTGAACTCCAAGGCCAAGGTACATCAGTGTCAGATCGCACCATTTGTCGTTGTTTGAGCCAAAGTGGACTTCATGGGAGACGACCAAGGAGGACACCACTGCTGGAAAACAATCCTAAAAAAGCCAGACTGGAATTTGCAAAAATGCATGTTGACAAGCCCCAAAGCTTCTGGGAGAATGTCCTTTGGACAGATGAGACCAAACTGGAGCTTTTTGGTAAGGCACATCAACTCTATGTTCATAGACTCAAAAACCAAGCATACGAAGAAAAGAACACTGTCCCTACGGTGAAACATGGAGGAGGCTCAGTCATGTTTTGGGGCTGCTTTGCTGCATCTGGCACAGGGTGTCTTGAATGTGTGCAAGGTACAATGAAATCTGTAGACTATCAAGGCATTCTGGAGAGAAATGTGCTGCCTTGTGTCAGAAAGCTTGGTCTCAGTCGCAGGTCATGGGTCTTCCAACAGGACAACGATCCAAAACACACAGCCAAAAACACCCAAGAATGGCTGAGAGAAAAGCGTTGGACTATTCTAAAGTGGCCTTCCATGAGCCCAGATCTGAAGGCTGATGGCTGATTTTGATGATTTAATTTTCAATAATTTTTTTATTTATTGTTACTTTTGTAAGTTTCAAGTGATTTCAGTGAGAATTGTGGGTTTTTCCTTCTTTAACTGAGGGGTACCAACAATTTTGTCCTCGTGTGTAGATAAAGCTTAGTTTAATTTTTTTAAGCTTTCATAAAGGGGTTTATCCAAATATACATCTGGTGTGTCCATAGATTTATAACCCCCAATTGTAATAATAAAATCTGTCAAACACAAGAGGCTCTAAGCTCATAACTGATTGCTCAACTGTTAAAAAAAATAGTAAATAGTAAATAGTAAAAAAAAAAAAAAGAATGCTGGTGATAACGAAAATGTTAATTTATTTATAACTTTTATTATCTGTGATGATGTGCAGACTAATGCGAATGTTTTGTTAAACCTGCAGGAAAAGTAAAAGGGGTGGGCTTTAATAAGCTCGGCTTCTGCCTGTTCCCTGACCAACATGCCCAAATTTTGTTAGATAAGGTCTCTTTTTCTAGTTTTTACTTATTTTTCTTTTTTTTTGCTGTCAAGATGTTTTCTTTATCATCAATTGTGTTTCTTGCTGATTTGTTGTTGGCGTATTGGAAAATTTTTTTTTTTTTTAAATCCATATATATAGATATTACTCTCTCTCTCTCGCTTTATATATATATATATCTTTATATATATATATATCTATATCTATATAGATATATATCTTTAGGATTGCCTTCCAAATCAAACACGCTACAGAATAAAACAGCAGCTCATAAGCTTGCAAAAGGTGGATTTTTTAATGTTATCCTGCTTGATTTAGTTTCATTTTTGTGCATCTTCGATGAGGAATAACTCACCTCAATCTCCCACAGTGCATTTGAGCTGGTTGCCGATGTCGCCGACTGCCTCAGAGTTGTTCGCAGGAACACATGAAGCTTGCTCTTGTACTCATCACATGTTAGAAACTTTTCCTGCTCAGCATGAAACAAACGCACAACATCACCCTGCCAGACACAAGCACAAAGTCCAGAAATTTTAAAAGTTCATCAAATGTGTTGTAATTGGACATCAATAACTTGCAGTTACTCACTCCTTTGAGAACATCTTCCCTGTGGTCACTGAACATCATGAACAGGTTGATTTTCCAGCTGGTGTTGCAGTTCACAGAGTTCACCTGCAGGAGGACAGTGGGCAGGAGGACACTCATTATCAGGAGTTAGTTAAAATGTTCCTTTTTGAAGGGTATTTCTGCATGTTTATTTCTTTAAGATGAATCTGTTTTTTTTTACCCTTAACAGTACTGTTTTACATCTAAGAAGCTTACGTCATCTATATGCTCTAATGAGGGTCTGACTACATCACAGCAAAAGTCAGACTAAATGTACCGACTTCAAACCAAATATTTTCAGTCACTGACAGAATTTTGTTCTCTTATTCCTCTCAGTCTGATTGTGAAACTACAACATGGGTATCCATGGATGGATGCTTCTGCATTTGTGTCAAAAGTTTTTGAATTTAATTTTTAAAATAAAAAAAAAAAGTTTTTACATTATGAAACAGTTTAAACTTGAGATTTCTCCTCACAAAAAATGCAAGAAAAAAAGCAAACAATTAAATTGTTAAAACATAGTTATTTTATAAAGGCTCTGACTGTTTTAATAACCCCAATTATCCTGACATTTATTCTGACATTTGAAAAAATGATCTGCAAAAGTAGAGTAAAACAATGTAAAATGAAGGTGTAATGGCATTTAATTTTAGTTCATTCATCTCACTTCTTTGCATCCAGCATGATCGGTCAGCTCGTAGTTTGAGGCGTGCAGTGGCTGGCCGGCGTTAACTGGATTCAGGATCACTTTGTCTCCAACCACCACCTGCAGCCACAGCAGACAAGCAGCACACGCAAACAAAAATCCTCAAAGCTCTTTCATTGACCATCAATGAACCACAATGTGGGAACGTGTGTGTGCAAAACAAAATGAGGCTCAAAAACACAATTTTACTCCAAAATTAGTTTTTTTCTTTGTTTCCGCTCAATGTTATAAACAAAGATTAGTTAAAACAATAATAATTTGAAATTATTTAAACTTACAAGGATGAAATCCAGACTTATATTGTAAATTATTAATTATGGCTTTACATTTGATTAATGCCAATTATCAAAGTTTTAAGTCTTTATTTGGATTGTTTCTTGTTAAATAAAAAAAAGGTCATTTAATCTTTTAACAGAAGTTATGGAATATAAACCACTTTTTTTTGAGTGCCGCCTCAACACATTTCGTGAAGGTGCGAGGGGCGAGTGATAGATTGAAGGGCAGCACCAGGTACTGGTAAGCTGTGTCCTCGAATGCAAATGACATAAACTGCCTGTGGTCTGGGTGTATTGCAACATGAAAATAAGCATCAGGGCGAACCAAACTCCGGGACTCATTGTGTTTCAAAGCTGTTCGAAAGTACCTGTTTAAAATCTGCAAGTCCAGGATCCATTACCAACAGCGATCGTATTTCCTCTCTGAAGACGGAAGTTTCTGAGGCTCGCACTGTTGTGTTGACGACTGAGCGGAAACATGGGGATCTGACCCGGAACTGTAGCCGGTAACCCATAGCAACAATTTGGGGAGAGGGTACATGCGCGCCACAGAGATAGGCATGTTGCTAGGCGCCCGACTTGCTGCGAGGAGCTGTTGCCCTTTAGCTTGCTGGCGGTGTTATGTAGCCATTGCAAACTGGTTTGAATTGCGCAGAGTGATTGGCCAAATAGGCCCTGTGTAGATACCGGCTTGTCCAGGTATGCCACCCTTTCTTTCTCTGGAACATCAGAAAGAGTTAGCCATCGGTGGCGTTGTGCCACGACTGTGAAGGCCATCCCTCTGCTGACTGAAAGAGCAACGCCACGGGTCATTCTGAGAATATAGTCCATGGTAAGTCTGACCTCGGTTAGAAGTGGGGGTGAGTGGGCTGTCAGCAGGCAGCTGCGTATAACTCAGAAATCGAGCCACGCATCCCTGCGCACAGTAAATTTTGTTCAGCTGACCGTCCGAGATTCTGCAGTGATTGGACGGCAACATAGTGGGGCCGATCACAACGTGGTTATGGGATGGTGTGAGATAAGCTGCCAACGATGGTTCCACGGGTGGAGGGTGGACCAGGCCTGCTGACCCAGCTCCCTCCAGGTCACAGTACTGTCTAGAACAGGTGTGGGCAAACTTTTTGATTCGTGGGCCACAATGGGTTCTAACATTTGACAAAGGGGCAGGACCATGAGCAGATGGATGGAGTGCTTTGGCAACCCCACCTCATTGGAGAAAAAATCCAAATCTTGGGATATAGAGAAAACAGGTTCTTTAATTTCAAATAAAAATGAAGAAAAGCATTACAACAAAATAGCTGACTTTGGAATGAGTCTTAAAACACTGAAAATGAATAAAATGTGCCTTTTTTTTTTACTACTAACCATTTCTATTTTAAAGCACTGAAAGTTCTGTTATCCTTTCTGGATATTACCATCACTCTCTTCCTGACTTCCTGTCTTTTTTTTGTAAAACGGTAGGAGATGCAGATGTACTTGTCCTGCTCCTCCTATTCAATTTGTTTCCCCTGTGCCAAAAGTCAACGACGACCAGTGCAAGGAGGAAACAGTGACATCAAGTCAGTCTGTGGAGCTGCGTTATATTTGATCTGCGTGCACTGTTTTTTTTTCTTGAGAACGTGCGCATCACCGAGACACTTTTCATTTTAATGGGAACAGTGTTGTTGGTCTCCTTTTTTAGCCAGCGCATCAAAGTCTGGAGTTAGCTTTGCTGTGGCGATTCTCAGAATGGATCTGAGGTGTTGGTCTGTTAACTTTGATCTGTGGCTGGTTTTGTTGATGTTCATGATGCTGAAGGTCTGTTCACACACGTAGGTGGAGCAGGACAGCACCAGCATCGTCTGCGCTGTCCGCCGGAGATCTGGAAACGCGGCTGCATTGAGTGAAGCGTAGAAGTCATTTAGCTTCAGAGAGTTAAACTTCTCTTTTAAGACAGGGTCGGACTGAAGGTTGATCAGTTTCGAGCTGCAGCTCCTCTGGAGCTGTTTCGGGGTCTTGTGACAGAGGACAGGCCACCAATTTTGTCGAAATCCGAAACCCGACGGCAGAATTCTCCGTGCAGCGCATCCAGTGACTCATTGTGTTTCTTCACTTTTGCACCGGCCTCTTT
Source organism: Oryzias woworae (assembly GCA_016861445.1). Lineage (NCBI taxonomy): Eukaryota > Metazoa > Chordata > Actinopteri > Beloniformes > Adrianichthyidae > Oryzias > Oryzias woworae. The sequence continues at coordinate 201,969 of BOLG01001527.1, forward strand.
TAGCGTGGCTAGTGTAGGAAAATGAGTGAATGACTTGTTCAAAATTTGCCTGGAGAATAAAGCCAGCTTGGATTTGAAAGCTTTCACGTTTGTGTACACGGCGTGCACAAACTGATCCTTCCCCTGCAGTTTCATGTTGAGCTCATTCAGGTGTGAAAATACGTCCGTAGCAAATGCAAAGTCACACATCCAGCTCTGGGAACTCATGAGCCTTCCCCAGTCGCTCCAAAAATACGCCAATCTCCTCTTTGAGCTCCCACACGCGTTGAAACCCTTTGCCCAAACTCAACCAGCGGACACGGGAGTTATAAGCAGGTCCTGGTGATCCGCATCAGTTTCCTCCAGCAACGTAATGAACTGACGGTGCTGAAGTCCCCTTGCGCGTATGAAGTTGACGAGTTTCACGACAAGTTTCACAACATGATTCATCTGTAACACAGATTTACATAGAGATTCCTGGTGGATTATGCAGTGGAGGAAAATGACATCCTGGTCAGGGTTTTCATTTTTCACTTTACCCTGGATTCTCCTCAGCAGGCCAACGTTTTTCCCCGTTAAATTCGGAGATCCATCTGTGGTGACGTTGACAAGCTTACTCCAAAGAAGCTTCACATTTTCGATGACAGCAGACACCCGGTCAAACAAGTCCTCTCCCCGTGTTCGTCCTTTCAGAGACTCCTCGTCAAAAACTCCTCCCTTCTTTCAAAAGTGTCGTTGATACCTCGGATATAAATGAGGAGCTGAGCAGTGTCTTTGACATCGTTGCTTTCATCCAGCGCTAAAGCATATAACTTGAATGACTCCACTTTTTTATTTAAGCCGCTGGTGATATCTTGATCTATTAGTTCCACACGGCGAGTCACTGTCCGGCGTGATAAACGGATTTTCTTAAATTTGTCTTTGCTGTCCGGGCACAAAACACCTGCTGTCTCCACCATACATTCTTTTATAAACTCACCCTCAGACAGAGGTTTGCTGCGCTTTGCTTTTTTGAATGAAAGCATCAAACTGGCCTTGGTACTTCACTCTTGAATGGCTGTTTGACGGTGAAAAAAACTTTGTTGAGCCTTTAAATTAGCTGCCAACTTCTGAGCAGCAGCTTCTCGTTCTTTTTTTGACAGGTTGCTAGCATAGTTAGCATGCTTTGTGGCAAAGTGACGGCTAATGTTATACTCTTTAAAAACTGCCACAGTTTCTTGGCATATCAGGCAAACAGCAGATGATCGGTGTTCAGTGAAGAAATATTTAGTCGTCCACTCCTTTTTGAACACTCGACATTCTTTGTCCACTTTCCATTTCTTAGGTCCGCTCATCTTTACAGAAGGGTTATGGGTCTGAAGGTAAAGTGCAAAAGTGGAGTAATAGGCCTACGTTTCACCTCAACAAAGCCAGTGTCTCTAGAGTGCGCCACCTAGTGGGAAAACATCAGAATTGCAGGGAAAATAAAACATTAACAAGGTTTGTTCATTTACTTTTTCAAGTTCAGTGGGCTGGATTTAAACGTTCAACGGGCCGCATGTGGCCCCCGGGCCGTAGTTTGCCCATGCCTGGTCTAGATCCAGGAACAGTCACGTACGTGGACAGACGTTTGCTCCATGATGATGTTAGCTCGAACATAAAATCCGGGTACATGGGCAGATGGTTTTTTACTGTAGTTAGTTCAGGTGGCAGGAAAAATCCGGCGAACCGAGACCGTTTTTGGGCAGGATTGGGAGGAAGGCCACTACACTTCCAAGCGCTCCGTGGGCAGACAAAGTGGCCAAAAAGGTGACAGTGACTGACACCAACGAGGACCGTTAAACTGGCCTCGAGACGGCTGTGAAAAGATTTCAGCAGTGCTAGCTAGCAGCAGAACAGCTGGCAGTGAGCGGGAGAGGTGTTCTCAGCAAGGTGAAGCGCATAAGAACTGAGTTAAAAAAACTTCCTGATTGTGACATTATTAAAATTTTATAAGTCCCAGCTTCCACAGTCATCAAAAAATTCTGAGAAACTGGATAAACCTCTGCAATCTGTGCAGAGGAGACAAGACTTTACTGTTTGTCAGCTTATGCTTTAGAAGGAACTGTGCCAGCAGATAAAAAGCTTTCAGAAAATGACACCAAACCACACCAAGCAGCAATTATTCATTCATTCATTTTCTGAACCGCTTTATCCCTTCCGGGGTCGCGGGGCTGCCGGAGCCTAACCCGGCTAGTCATGGGCGAAGGCAGGAGACACCCCTGGACTGGTCGCCAGTCTGTCGCAGGGGAAGCAGCAATTACAACACTACAATTTCATCCCAAACTGTCATGTTCAGCTATAGGGAACAACTGGGACAGTGTCATTCTAAAAAAAAAAGTCAAAGACAATCAGACATAGAGATCAGGCTGTGACATCATTGTTAGGGTGTTTAGACACTTGAACACGATTTGCATGTTAGAGGCCACCAGTTTCAATTTAAAGTCAATGGTTTAGATGCAAATAGAGGTTCTGCAGCGGGATTTGAGAGGGCGGTGCAGCGCCAAAGTCTGGAAACAGCACGAATTGAGCGAAAGAACCCCATCATCATGTCTTTCATGCTTTGTAAATGAAATACAGACAAAGCTTCATTTAGTGATCAACAACATTAGCTGCTAGCTCCTCCCACAAGAGCTTAGGGAACACATTTTTGGTCATGTGGCGAGCAGCGAATTCGCGGCGCAGCGAGATAGGGGCGGGCCACACGAATTGGCCGCACAAATCGCGTTCGGTGTGAATGCACCTTAAGAATGTCCATGTCCTGACTTTTTTAACAGATAAAGCTGTAAAAAAAATATTCCTGTTATCGCTGTCATATAAAATAATGTCTCGTGATTTTCTTATTTTATTTATTCTAATAAGCCTTGGAGTAATTAAATATTCAAGTTCCTCCTAGACTTCTGTTCTTTTTCCATCAGTGGTAGGGTTTCCCATACTGAGTCTGAAATATGTCTCAGTGGATCAGGATCAGACTGAGGCTCCGTCATCTGGTCGACCTTCACGGTTCGCTTCCAGTAGAATGAGTGTGTGCTTACATTGTCACCGTTGGCTCGCAGCTTCCAGAACGGCTGGATGAAGAGCCAGGAGCCCTCGTTTCCCGTCCCATCTAGGGTGACTCGCATGGCGTTCTTCTCCAGCAGAGCTGGGAGACGTTTGTTCACTGTCAGATATTTGTTACTCTTCATGTGGAGAAGCTGTATACAGATGAAGGCAAAAAGAACATTATGCAAGCAGGACTTCCTCAAACTACAGCTAAACACGCATAAGAGGGCGCTGTGCATGCTCTTTGCTGACATACAGTGGTACCATGGTCTGCATAATCACTGGACAAAGCAGGTGACATCACCCATAGAAAATGGGTTACTTCCGGCTCCAACCAAATGAAGCCATTACAGTTGCAATTTTTACGCGATATGGGCGGTGCCATATTTGGAGCACTCACTGTATTTCATACAGTGATTGATCCGAGTTGTCTGTCACCAATGAGTTAGCTTGTTCGAGGGAGAGAAAGAGGGAGGTCTTTCCTGCCTGATAGGCAAGGTCTCTCCTAGTTTTAAAATGAGTTTTTGGAACATATAAAAGATTCTTATCAGTGGATCTCAGGGGACATGCAGGTCCATTTGAACGAAATCCCCAACCTGTTCCGTATGAATCATTTCCTGCAGTGCAATGACATAACTACACCACACCTTATATATATATATATATATATATATATATATATATATATATATACAAACATCCACACCCACACCTTTCTTTGTGTATTTACACTTATAAATCCCTCAAAGTCAATATTGACTTTGCTTTAAGGCTCAAGAACTACTACCACAAGCCACTTCCCTCTTCCATACACCATGGGAGTTGATGGAGTAATAGTTTATGATAATTATAGGGACCTTAAGCTGGATGCTCATCTTATTTGCAGGGTCAGATAGTTTTACATGAAGAAAACAGTTGAGTTACACAGAAAAACAGCTCCTTAGTCAGGATTGGAGGGTGGTGGTTTGCAGATTAATTATGTTTAAGGGGTCCTTAGAGGATGCAAAAAAATACCTGTAAATGACCTAACATGTAACAGAAGTTCTCTACAGCTGGGAAAACAACTAAATGCTTGACTCACTGAGTTTTATTGGCAGCAAGTATTTCCTATGAGGGAGAAGCACTGAGTGTAAGTATGACTGCTTGCAGTGGTTTCACCACCAAGTCAAGACAAGATATAGCAGCTATTGTTTTCAAACATGCACTCCTACTTTCTTTAACTTGAGTTCAGCTCAACTCTCAAACATGCGATCATTTCCATTGCACACTTGGGGAAGAAGACACAAAACTTGACACTTGAAAAGAATCCTACTTCCACTTGTTTGCTCGACAAATATTATTTGTAGTTCTATTCTATCAAATGTATTTCAATGTACACCTCACATTTTAACTGATAAAAATAACTTAGAAAATAACTTCAATTAGATCTGTACAATAAACCGAAAATGTACTGTCATTGCGGTATCAGCTCAGTGTGGTCTGCATGTTTCTTTGGAAATGTGAGTGGTGGGGGTGGGGGTGGAGGGGTGTTATTGCAGCAGCAGTGGACACTGCAGAATTGAAAGTTGAAAAACACATCAATCTAAGATGTAGCGCCCACTGATGCACTTTTGTTTACATGAACATATTTAGTATTTTTTTATATAGGAATTTCATGAGATCAAAGATGTTTTTTGTGTTTTGTTTTTATAAATAAGCCTCAAGTAGGACATTTTGATGTACTACATGTGTGTGTTTTGAAGTACTTCATATATGTTTCATTAAAAATATATGTTGTAAAACAATTCAAAAACATTTTTTTTAGCTATAACCTAGTTAGTTTGTCATACTGTCGTCACAGTTTCAAACACTGGTATCGCATATTGCAGATTTCTCTCATATCGTGCAGGCCTAACTCATTTAAATTTAGATTTTTTTATAACGCCCCAATCCCCAATAGAAGTTTTCTTACATACCCCATTCACATTAAAGAAACCTACTTACAGATGTTGTGATAAACCAGTCCAATGCTTTAAATAGTATTTTCCTCAAAGCTCAGTAAAGTGGAAAAAAAATCACAAGAAAGAAGTTTAGGTGTTTGTCTACTTCCTGTTCACTCGCTGCTAGTGTTTTAGTTTAATGTGTTTTTCACATTTTTCCAAAGACATCAAATCAGTCACAGTTATTTAAATAACTTTGGCTTATTAAAATGACTTTGATTGGGTTGTTGATCCTCACGGAGAAGGAGGGTCTAAGAGCAGGGATGCCAGTTAAGCTTAGTCTGTTAAATTTAGTTTAAAAAAGTGTTCAGTTTGCAAAATTTACACAAATCCTTTATCATGATCAGATCTTCGTTTTCTTTCGTTAATACTGAACTAATTTTTCTATGAATGTTTGAACTTTGAGAGTCTAAACAAAAGAGGAAAGAGTGAAAATGTTTATGTCTGGGAAAAATAATGTTTATAAAGTGTGTATTGATGGGTTTACAGTATTTAAGTCCTACTCTGATCATCTTTGATCTACAGAAAAATTGCTTACAGTGGTCTTTTAATTACAGTTATGCCATTTTTAGCCTAAATCAAAAAACCTGTGTTGTTTTCAAGATCAGGACATAAGGTTCAGGAGATCATTTTGGAAGAGCAGCAGGAGTTCATCAGATATTAGTCTATTTCTGAAAGGCATTCCCCACGCTAAATGAGGGAAGACTGTACACAAAAACATAAATATCGCAATTATCTCATATTGTCTGTGCCTTCTGTTATCAAAATACATTGTAAAGACAGAGGAAAGCCCTCGACTCATGAGTCACTTTGTGTTTTATTATCTGACTACATTAACTGAAATGTGGTAGGCCTTTGTCCTCTTTTAGTATGCTTGTATTGTCGTTAAATACAAAAATAAATTCTTCAAACATTAAAAACAAATGATCTATTTGGAAGAAGAGAGATTTATTCTAAAATGCAACAGATATCTAGCAAAAAAGCAATTTTTTGGTTTTACTATTAAGTTTAAAAACCCATCCATCTATCTATCACCTAAACCAGTTTAATCCGTTTTGGGGATTCTATCCAAGTCCCTGTTAGGTGAATTTGGGGAACACCCTGGATGGTTTGCCAGGAGTTTTTGTGTTAATTTATGTACGTTCCCTCATGGGTCGACAACACATGTGTGTATTTACTTTGTTCTTTAACTTTATGTTCAACTCTTTTGATTTGTCAGAACTGCATCTCTTTATCTGATCTTGATCTGATCTGATCACAAAGGATTCTGTGGCCCACCTCTTTAACACTGCTGTGATGGAGCAAACAGGACATGTAGTTACCTGGATGACGGTTCCATATTTGACCACATCTCCATGGACTTTCTTGTTTTCTGTCTCATTCTGCTTTTGCTCCAGGTTGGATGCGTGCTGTAGAACACACAGTAAAACATAATTATCTATTAGTTTTTTTCTGGCATCTACCAACTGCTGCTCCAGCCAGACAATCGTGTAGAGAAACAGATGTAGCGTGGTTCTTCTCCTTTTTTAGGAGCTGCAGTAAGGTGTGAGGAGCAGACTTTGGCACATACAATCAATAGCATTCTTAAGATGGTAACCTGGCTTTATTATCAATACTATAATGTACTTAGACCATTAAGAAAACAAGTGAAGAAATGTGTAGACAGAACTGAGAAAATGAATGTGACCTAAAAATGAATCATTCTTAAAGTGAACTTATTAAAAGCAGATGAAAGTGGATTTGATATAAACAGATTAAATCAGAGAAATAGAATAAATTTACTAATTAGTCCAAAATGAATCATGAATAGGTTTATCAATTTAAAAAAAAAGAAAGTGAGAGTGAATAAAACAAACACGATTAAACCAAATGAAGGTGATAAAAAGCAGATCATAAACTTAATTATTTATATATATATAGATCTATCTATATAGAAAGATATATTAGATCTAGATATATAGATCTATATTCATTTTCTGAAAGCGTTTTATCCTTTTCGGGGTCACAGGGCTACGGGAGCCAAACCCGGCTACTCATGGGCGAAGGCAGGTTGCCATCCCGACACTGGGGCCACAATCACACACCCACCTAGAGACAATTTAGAGTGACCAATTAACCTATAAAGTATGTTTTTGGACGGTGGGAGGAAGTTCCCAGAGAAAACCCTACACATGCATGGAGAGAACATGCAAACTCCACACACATTGATGACACTGTTTCAAGCTGGGATTTGAACCGGGAACTTTCTTGATGTGAGGCAAGAGCGCTAACCACTGCACCACCATTGTATAGATAGATAGATAGATAGATAGATAGATAGATAGATAGATCGATAGATCCGGAACTATTCGATAGATCGATAGATCGATAGATCGCTAACCTAGATAGATCAGCATTAGTATAGATAGATAGATAGATAGATAGATAGATAGATAGATAGATAGATAGATAGATAGATAGATAGATAGATAGATAGATAGATAGATAGATAGATAGATAGATAGATAGATAGATAGATAGATAGATAGATAGATAGATAGATATTGTAATAAAATATCAATTATTTTCTCTTACTTCAGATATCATCATTGACTGTATGTGAGAACTGGAGTGACCTAAGTGTGACATTACCCATAGAGAATGATGTGACATAATTCCAGCTCTGACCAAATGAAGTCTACTCAGATACTTCCACCATGTTGGAGCTATATGTTGTCAGTAATCAGTGACTGATCCCAGTTGTTCTGAGTCATTGTTTCCATGGTAACCATTCTCACCTATCAGGAAGTCCACTCCCCTACCACTTGAAAGCTACATGAAACTTGTCAATCAAGCGTTTTGAATGTTCGCCATGGGGGCTAGCAGGCATCACAAAATGATATGGGATTTTGGATTTCAGGAGGTTGCGGGTACATTCTCATCCCCCCACCCCCAGTTCCGCCAGGGGGCAGGGGTCACTTCTTCCACTCAGTTCTCCTATACAGTCAATGGTTTACAAGCAGTAAAGTGCAAGCCAATTTCCAAGCAGTTTTAACACTTAGATATTTATTATTTCATTTTTGTGACTTGAAGACTAAACCATCAAGAGGTTTTAAACCTCTAGACATGGAGAACGTGTCTTACCTGAAGTTTCTGTAGTAGAACCACATCAGCGATCTTGTCTTTCTCATGTTTGGCTTGTTTAGCTTTCCAGTACTGTTTCTGAGCCGAGTACCGACTCATGGGACAGATCTTGAACAGGCAATCTTGCAAAACAAAGACAAAAATGACAATGTTCTGCATTCAGTTTGAATATCAAGCAAACCTAGATCAACACATTAAGTTAAACTCTATAACAGATTGATATTTTATTGTTGGTTACTAAGAGTTGGTAATTTTTTATTTATTGTTCTCATCGATGCAATTGGTGAATTTCAGAAGAAGAGCAAGTTAAATGAAGCAGAGAAGGACAGTAGGAGAATAAATATTGACGCTTCAGCAAACATCCTGTACTGTCTGCTGAGATGGTTTTTACTGTTTGCCAAGCAAACATAATTTGCTGTTGTGTATCGTTCTGCATCCTATTAAGAAAACTGAAACATTTGAAAAACTGTTGGAAGCATCAGACTTTTTTATTTATTGGCATAAATACAGAGTAATAGTTATGTAATTTAGAGACAATCATCAATAAAAATCACATGGAAGTTAGATTTTTTTTTCCTTCCAGTTTTTTGGTTGTAACTGTGTACTTTATTTTTTTATATTTGATTCCTGCTACAGCTGTTAACATCAAGTAGCTGGAACAGAGGTTTTCGAGTCGTCAATTCTCATTAAACTAATTATATTTTATATTATATAATAATATTTTTTATATTTATATAAATGTGTTTCATTTTCTCATTTGCTACAGTAAAAGATTAAATGACAGCGAACCTTTTGCTTTTCACAATAAATGTCTGGTCATGAAAATGTATGTAAATTAATAAACACAGGACCTTGGAACTGATTTACCTATTGTCTGTGCTCTGAATCTCATGATAAGCTGATTTAAATTCATTTTTAATTAACATTCTCACTTTTTCACTCCTTTCCACTTCTACTTTCTCTGTATTTCTAGAAAGTCTTTCCGTAGGTTCTAAGTTTTGCAAAAAGTTTCTTTAACTGCACTTGCATTAGGGGTGTCAAGATTAATTGATTAATCAATTTTCCTATGATCCAACAACTCCAACTTGTCTGAGGCAAATTGTTATTCAAATCAGATTAACTTATACTAAAATAAAAAACCTATTTCAAAATTAAATAAATCGATGATAACTGATATTGGAAAATACCATTTGATTGAGACCTGGTAGCTTTATTTTACTAACGTGACAATGATCAAGTCCCATCACAGCAGACAACACACATGTGATGCAGCAAAAAACAATCAACCATCATTCCAGTCCAATGGGTGGAAACACTTTGAATTTAGCAAAGACGTGATTATACAGTGTGCTGGAATGTTTTAATAATGTTCCCTTTGGATTATTTTGATGTGGAAAACAACAGCGGCCTGAACTTTATCAAATTCAAATGTGAATGGACATTCAATTTTGTTTACTTGTTTGTTTGTGCACATGTTTAATTAAATATTTCAATATAATTCAATTATTTAATTAACTGGGTATTGTTCAGTACCCATGTATTTATCTCTGAGTCACATTGGTTAAATTGTCCTGCATTAAGATGTCTTGCATGCACTTTAGGTCAGTGAATTAGATCCAATCGGATCATTAAAAAAAAACTGACAACAAACCACAACTTATGAAATGAACTGAATCGTCGTTGAAATGAATCGTCACCCTTAACTTTCATACAATTATGAATAATTTGTTTTCTTAAGGAAAAAAACTATTTTTTGAGTTCAGCTGGCAAACCAACCTCATAAATAAAACAGGTGTTTGAAATGAGAACGTGTGATTTAAAGAACCAGGCAAAGAAAGACTTTTTTTACTTTTGCTCTCAATTTAAAGTTTGAGATGTGAATTCCTCACTCTGATCCACTTCTGAACTGGTTCAGCTGCTAAAGCAGACCTGCTGGAAACATCTGGTGGAAATGTTGAGCAGCAACAGTGGCCCATGGCTAGAGCTGGACTAAGTTCACACACTTTATTTATGTTTCAGACGGTTCACTAGAGGTTTGCTCCAGCCTCTGTTGGACCTTTCAGGTCACCCAGGACCAGTGATGAAACGGGGGCGGGGGGCTTTCTACCAGCAACCTAAAATGGTGAATACAAAAATAACTCGATTCATGCTGTGCCCCTTTTTCTGTGACTTCTTAATAAGAAGATTTTAAGATGCTGCCAAAGTGTAGAGATTAAATCTCAGGTGGGCTTGTATCGATATAAGAAGCCACATTTTTCTCTTTTTGGAACTTTTTTTTGGTCACGTTTAGCTGTAAAACAGATTCTGCTCAGGGTTCATTCTTCTGGAGTCCATCTGCTGCCAACAGATAGCAAATGATGTTGACGGTTATGGATCGAGGTGATGAAATTAAAATTACCACCTTATATTAAGATAAGCCACTTATTGATAATCAACTTTTTCATAAATAGATTTGTATTAGGGTAAATAAAGAATAATGTTTTATCTTCACTGGGTTTTTGGATTGTTAAATTATATTTCATCATGTCGTAGAGGTTCAAACATGCAGGAAATTTTATGGTGAAAATAAAATTTGTAATGGCTGTTAAAAAAGCCACAAAAACCATCAGGTTTTTTTGTAAAACAAAGGTAAACAAAATAAATAACCTGGCAGTGAACTTTATAACAAAGCAGCTTTGCTCACACAAACACTTTGACACACAAAGCAAACTGTTAAAAACATCAAGTTTACAGACAGATTCAGAAGAAGCAAGAAAAATGACTTGTTGATACAAAGGGTGCTGCAGAGACATTACATAGAAAATTCCATCCTAGCAAACTTATTTCCTGCACTGAGCCAAGCGTTTTCAATAAATTACATCTGAGAACATATAAACTGATAAAATAACTATTAAGTGGTTCTGTTTTATAGTGCTGACACAAATATCCCTTATCAGCCAAAAAGTAAAAAAAGAAAGAAAAATTATTAAAGCTTTTCTTTAACCTTTTGTGACTTACATCCTGATTTTTTTATTTTTTCAAATTAACAAATAAGTCCTAAAAATTAATAACAGAAACCATTAAAGTTTTGGTTGATCTGACATAATCTCAAACCTAAAAGGCAGCACCTTTACTGTAAAGAACTTTACTGAGCTTTGACAAGAAGACTGAAGCCTCACCTCTAAACTTCTTGGGAGGGTTGTCCAAATCTCCAGCAGCTGGCTCCACCACACAGCGGTCATCGACCAGCCTGCAGATACACATGACAGAAAAAGGATGGGTCACTGCTAAATGCTTTTATGTAGCGACAGAGCCTTCTATTTTACCAACTGCAGATACAAAATACATTTCTTGAAGCAAATTCCAACAAAATTTAAAAAAAATCCTGATTTGATTTTGTAAATTACATATCAACAATTAAAACTCTGGATCATGAATTTGGAATTAGCTGTTTTCTCACAGTTAACATGAACTTGAGATGAAACTGATTGCTTGAAAAAAAGCTGAAGAATGTAAAAATATCTACGGTTGACGATTTTATCTGGATATCGACATCTGCTATCTTGTTATCCAGAGAAAACACCAGAGTTGTAAAGAGTACCTGACAACTATACTTGAGTAAAAGTACAGATACATTACTGTAAAAATTACTTCATTACAAGTTACAAGAAAGACTTGAGTAAATATATTGAAGTAAATATATTAAAGTATGCGATTTTAAAAGAAATGAAGTATTTTCTCATACTGCATTGTAGGCTCAAAGAACACCAAGAAATGTAAAAACAATGAACTGCTTATTTGTGAGGTTTCATATCCTGATATTTATGGAAATGAAATTTTATATTTCAAAATGACAGAATAAAATAGATTTAAAAAATAGAACAGTCAGTCACACTCAAATGTTTGAAAGATGCACAAACAATTTTTTCAACCCCTTCACACACACCCCCCCCTCAAAAAAAAAAAAGTATTAAAACGTAGTAGATTAAAATTCAGAGCTGAATTGGAGTCAAGAGTACCTTGCTGCAGGTAAAATAGCAGATGTAATGGCAGATAAACCCGATGGAGCCAAAGGAGTCTGTGACCAGCCATGGTAACACAGATAATACATTTAAAATGTAATGAGTAAGGAACAGTAAGAGCCCATTCAGTTGTAGTGGAATAAAGAGTACAAATATTTAAACAAAAATGTAGTCGAGTAGAGAGTAAAAGTTGTTTTTAAAATACTCAGTAGAAGGCAAGTTTGTTTGTATAGCACCTTTTATGTACAAAGACAATTCAAAATGTTTTACATAAAATATGCAAGAAAGAAAACAATCAAAAGAAATACCAAAGGTGTGATCAGTAAAAAAATGAAAGTTAAAAAGAAGTTAATTTAAACAAGCAGAGATAAACAGTACAGATGTAAACTTTTGAATCCATATGAATCAAATGCAGCTGAGAACAGGTGGGTCTTTAGCTGGATTTAAATACTCTGAGTGTTTCAGCTGATCTAAGGCTTTTTGGAAGTCTGTTCCAGATCTGTGGAGCATAGAATCTGAATGCAGATTCTTCATGTTTAGTTTAGACTCTAGAAACTGACAAAAGACTGGATCCAGATGATTGGAGAGTTCTGGCTGGTATATACTGGGTCAGGAGGTCAGTCATGTACTTTGGTGATAATCATTCAAAACTTTTTAAACCAGTAGCATAACCTTAAAGTCTATTCTCTGGCAGACTGGCAGCCAGTGTAAAGACCTCAGAACTGGACTGATGTGGATCTACTTTTTTGGTTCCTGTGAGAACACGAGCAGCTGAGTTCTGAATAAGCTGTAGTTTCCTGATTGATTTTTTTTGGTCGTCCTGTGAAAACACTGTTAGAGTAGACAAGTCGACTAAAGATGAAAACATGAACTAGTTTTTCCAGGTCCTGTTAGACATCAATCAGATCTTTAATCCTTGAAATATTTTTCAGATGCTATGATGTATGAAATATTTTTAGATGATAGTCAGCTGATTTTGACACTGCATTAATGTGTTCATCAAAATGTAGGTCTGTGTCCATCACTACACCCAAGTTTCTAGCCTGGTTGGTGGCGTTAAGATAGATTATTATTATTATTATTATTATATTATATAGATAATAGATTGAAGCTCTGCAGTGACGTCCAACCGTTTATCTTTAGCTCCAAAGACAATAACCTCAGTTTTGTTAATGTTTAATTGAAGTAAGTTGTGACGCATCCAGTCATTAAAGATAAAAGATGTTAAAAACACTGACAAAGCTCATTTATCATGGACATGCAACTTGAAGCGTGACAAACAGACCATTGAAACATCATTCTGAATTAATTGGGGTTTAAGAAATATGTTTTTCTTTCTACGGTATGCCTTCTAAAAGATGAGATGAAGCTTTGACTTAGGAAATAAAGCAGAAAGAGTTCAATGACTCTTGTCTCTCTTGGGATAAAGTATGAAGAGCATGTCTTTTTAAGGAGCCAACGACACTTGACCAACCAGAGAACACATCTGTTTGCAGAGGAGGTTATTAGAGTAAATCTCTGTTACGATTAGTATTTACAAAACACAAAGGAGACAGACCTCCTCAGCCTCAGGCAGTCTGACACACACAGCTGTGTTTCCATGACTTCAGAGGACTTCATAATCCGTATGATTCCATGCAAGGTTCGCTAGACTTTCAGCAGACTTTCAATTTCAATCCATTGTGATTTTTTTATTCCAACAGCTTTTTTAGTTACAAAATAAAGAAAATAATGTTTAGTGGCCAAAGTATGTTCAATAACTGTTACCACTCAGGTTTTCAGTGTTGCTTTTCGGCAGATATTATATCGCAGCACACATTTTTAATGTTTTTTTGCAGTCATGCAACACATTAGAATGAAAATATATTTAGATAGAGATTGATCCCAAGTTTCAGCTCTGCCTTGTGCTTTGTTATTAAGTACAGAAGCAGCATACAAAAACAGGTTATTCTGTTGTTATATGGTTTTCTAAATAGAAATTGATTTGCTGTGACTTTAAAAATTTCTTATCCTTTTTTTTTTGGCTATTATTATGATCATGTTATGAAAGAATTAATTGTATAAGTAAATCTAAAATCGTAAAAACACAAAAGGAAACTCATAAAAATTAGAAGAAATAGTGGAACTTGTAGAAGAATCATATTCCAGCTGGTCGAAAGATAGAAGTAGTACTTTGGACACCCAATATATGAGGAAAATGTTAAAACACTATCGGGAACTGGGTGGAGTAAGACTCAAAATGCAGGAGCTTTACAGATGAAGTGCAGGAAGACATAAGAGTAAATTGTGTTATTGAGAAGGGTGAAGGATAGGCTAAAAGGAAACAAATGAATTTTGTACGGCAACTCATAAAGGGAGCAGCCAAAAAACAAAGAATAATAAGGTTTTTAAAAAAAAAAACTCAAACTGTGTAAACAGACTTATTTTTTGAACAAAAGACTAAAGCTCATCTTCATCTTGTTTGATCTAGATTATAAGAAAAAATGTTGATCCATTTCCGCTATATCACAACCTTGGTAAATGCTTTAGAAAAAGTATGTTTACAACTGTATTTAAGTGTTTGAAGAGATATGGATGTTAAAAGGACAACAATGTGAAAGGAGGTCTTGTTTTAAGCATTTTCAGAATAATTTGCATGACAATTTGCATTTTAGCTCTGACCACAACTTTAGCTTGTAAACAAATGAGGTGTGTGCAAATGATGGTGGGTATGACAAAAGGGTGAGTCGATAATGCTTGTTTGTCTACCATTTAGCTTTATGAGTGAAAATCAAATACTAAAACGCACACTATCCACAAGCTACAAGTGAAATGTGGAGTATCTTTAAAATCTCTCTTACAAAATATGACATCAGATTTTTGCTAAAATGACTCATTTTCTTGAATTTATATTTTCAAATTAAACAGGAAATGTTCATCAAGGTTGCCAACTTTATGTTATCAGATCTTTCAGTGAGAGAGCTGGAAAGCTCCTCACACAGTCATGTTAAGAGTTTTTGTCCATAGGAGGGTAAAGGGCAACACTGCCATAGTCTACCTTTCACAGGCACAAGTCTGGCTTAGTGAAGACAAGGTTAACCAAGTTCCTGCTCTTTCTGCTTATAAATGAGATGGTCTCTATAAAAAGACAATATATAAAGGATGCCAAACAACATATAAGAAGCAATCTCAGAAGAAATTATTTAAGGCCTTGTCCAAGTAAATAAAGCACAAGTAACATTAGATGTCCAACTTCAAATTGTTAAAGGTGAAAAGCAAGGGTTGCATTTTTGTTTTCATCATTTTCCCTTCCACAAAGAAAAAAAGGGGGTTGCTACAAATGTAAAGTGTGCTTGAGTAGCTCAGTGGTTAATTTATTTGAAGCTTCATGCAACTAGTAGGCTTTTTGTTCTACTCTCCTACACTCCGTACACACTGGGCATGTGATGTGCGTTTAAGAACATGCTGAAGGCGAGCATTTTTAGCATTTGGTGTTCACACAGGTCTGTCGATACCCAATGCTAGCGCATGTACTCACAGAGGGAAGAGGCTTGGTATGAAATGTCAAAGCCGTGCAAATCTCAAGAATCTTGCCCCAGGCTTATTCTCATATATGAAAGACTTGGTGTCATATAATTCTTGCAGAGCACAAACTGCAATCAAGGTTGGACCTGGTTTAACATTCAGCGCGTGTTCATTGGCCACACGTTTTGCATGTAGAACCCCAAAAATCGATTTAAAAACTTGCAGATGAAAGCCGTAGTCCAAAATTTGCACGCCATTATATAGACTTTTCATTGAAAGTAGTGACTTGGAACGCACATTTCTGAGCCCAGTGTGAATGTAGCATAAGCTACTTGTTTGTAATAAAGCTCTCAAAATACAGGGTTTTTCCTTTATAAATGTCAAATATTACATGTAGAAGTCATATGTCAGATCATGAGATTTTAACTCATTTATAAAAGGGGTATCCAACCTTTTAGTAAAAAGGGCCAGGTTTGGCAAAGTTATTATATTTAATTGCTGTTTTTCTTAGACAAAGTTTTTTTTATTGGTATCATTATCATTAAGTGCAAATGAAAACTTTTTTTAAAAAGAGAATTACAAAAATGATCATTCCTTCACATACAACATAACTTAGGTTTTACCAAACTTACCCTGACTCTTATACTTAAGAGATGTTTGTTCAGCTTAGTCTGTTTTATAACCAGCTATTGTTTACTTTTACATGTTTAAGAATTATTTTTGCTTCTTGCAATATATTCATAATCAGTCCAATGAGACGGCTATGGCTGTAATATTGGGCTATATAAATAAAATTGAATTGAATTGAATTAAGGACAATTTACATGAAAAATGAACTGCAAGAAATTTAAGAAAACTGCAAAAAGTTTAAAGAATCTAAAACATAGCTGGACTTTAACAACAATATCCTTTGATGCGTTTATTTTCAAACACAGGAAACATGAAGGTAAATAGATACCGCTTAATTTCTGTTGGCTCTGCTCTGTTTTAATCAGCAAAGTAGCTGCTGTGTTTAAAGGCACTGTTTAAAGAATCTGTTCAGGTACATACATGAACATTTACAGTACAAAATTGTTCTGTAAATGCAGTAAATATCACATTTTTCAACATAGATATCTGCGGCTTGTATTTATTTATTTATTTATTTAATAAATCGGATGCAGCTTACATATAGCTGCGCTCTATAGTGCAGAAAATACGATACATTAAAAAAATTGGGTGTGGGTTGGAATAAAATTGTCAATGGGTTCTTGTCTGCACTTTGGACATGCTGCTATTAACATTAGGGTTGAACTCTAATCATAGTTTTTCAAGCAAACAGCGTATAACATTTAGAACATTAAAAATGTTTTTACTTACTTTGTCATCCAAACGCCAAGTGACAGCATGCCACTTAAATAGTAATAGGCTGTTCAATCCATTGCTGCATATGGATGGAATAACTAATATCAGCAAATCTTTTTTAGGATTTTCCTTTGGAGTGATCGAGAGGAACTACCTGCATCTTGAAACGGTGTCCTTTACAAAAGATATTTACTTGTTGGGAGGCTAACATGCAGAGGGTGTGGTGCTGTCATCTGGACACCACAACAAACCCCCAGAATTGTATACAATTTTAACCACCGTAATAAGCGTAAAAAAAGGTACATTTGTTTACAAAAAGCTCACAAGCTGGCACACTCACATCTTAAAAAAAGATGCTCGGATTTTAACTTCACACACACGCGCATGCACAGACAAAACCATATGCATATATTTTTAATGTTATTTTTTTAGTACACCAATATAAATGGTAAATGGCGTATACTTGCATAGTGCTTTTTCTGTCTTCCTTGAAAGCACAAGGCGTTTTACAGTCACAGTCCCATCCACACACACATTCACACACTTTTGGCGGCTCTGCTGACAAACACTGACAACAGAGGCCATGTGGGGTTCAGTGTCTTGCTCCAGGACACTTTAACACATGGGCGGGCAAGGTGGGAATTGAACCTTAAATCTTCCGATGAGAGGTTGACCACCCCACAGCTGCACCCCGCCCCCCTAATTTAAAATAATGATTTATGAGATTCATTTTGTTCCTCCAGATTCAAAGAAGTCTAGTAATTGAATTAGAACTGAGCAGCACATTTCTTTGACAAATATGCAAGATTTGCAAGTCTGGTCCATTATTATTAATACTGTCTTATGTTTTCAGAGTACAGGTTTCTAATTTCAATGAACCAATATTTATGTATTTTTGTTTTCTTATTTTAACCAGCCTGGATTGTAACTCCTACTAAAGTACCTGACTACTGTCAAACATTTGGACAAGAGCCTTTACACAAATCTACAACTACAAGATGGCCTTATTCTCTTGTATGAGACCCATACTTTGATAATCCTCTCTGTAACTTTAATGTAATGAAGGTGAAGTCATCTGAGCATCCTCAGTAGGAGCCAACTGATTCAAAGTCTTTGCTGGTCTCAGCCAGTATGTCCACTGTAGACTCAGTCTAAAGCCCATCAGCTTTTGTCAAGAATTATTTGCAACAAATATCTTAAGTGACCTTTACCATTTTCTATTCCACCCCTTTTACACTGGCCCTGAAACTGAGTATTTCATAGGGAGAAAATAATAAGACAAAGACAGGTGTGGAAACATGAAGACATCATAACATTTTGGTCAGGGTTGCTCAGTCAGTCTTTCAGTTAAAAGCCTATTTTTAAAAGACAAGATTTAATCAGAAGACTTTGTCATTGTCACCAAACACACCTTCCTTTGAGAACCAGACAGTGAAACATACTATGATGGATGGAAGATGAGCATTAAATAAAAACTTGGTAGTTATAGGTTAAAGTTGCATCAGTTAGGCTGCAGTAGAATAGAATAGAATCGAATAGAATCGAATAGAATCGAATAGAATCGAATAGAATCGAATAGAATAGAATAGAATAGAATAGAATCGAATAGAATAGAATAGAATAGAATAGAATAGAATAGAATAGAATAGAATAGAATAGAATAGAATAGAATAGAATAGAATAGAATAGAATCGAATAGAATAGAATCGAATAGAATAGAAATTACCTTGAACCCACATTCAGTTCACAACTGAACACACATCACATGCCCACTGTGTACATAAGTGACTTGGACATGAACAACTAAGAGGAATTCTTTTCACCAAGTGACAGCATTTCCATCTGGTTCAACAACACTCCACCCTCAACATACACAGTATTAGTAAAACGGTTTTATTCAGCCTTGATGGTTGACACCCTCTGTTAACTGAGTATGAAACTTACAGTCATGGCAGGCACCTATAAAGCCATAGAACAAGGCCTATTCAGTCACAATGGTACTTGGCAAGCATGACATCCATGCACCCAGGGTCATGTCTCTGCAGTGACTTTCTTCACTTCATTCTCACAATCCTTCAGTTGTGATTTTGTGTTGAAAATCTCAATTCTTGAACAATGGGTGATATAATTAAAATATCCCACTCCTTCAAATCAGTGAAGTCATCAAAAGTCTGATTACTGATCAGAGTCCAAACATGATTGTACACAAAATACATTTATATTTAAAACATAGCATAGCTTATACATTTTTTTGTAAATGCAGATGTTTAAAAGAACTTTAAATTTTTCTATTATTAAAATGTTCCAGTTGGAATTAACTGAATGTTTTCTGTATGTCTTCATAGTTTTACTTTAAAAATCTGGATCACCATGTGTGATGTCTGTCAATTTACATTTAGAGATTCTGGTGTTACTGCAGTATATCTGAATCCTGCTCCTATATATTGTGACTGAAAAAAGTGACAAAACTGATAAAAATACCAAGAAAATGTAAAAATGTTTAACATTAAAAAAGAAAGTAAAGTCTATTTATATGTAATTTTCAAAATAGTGCTGAACTTTTTTCTTGGCTGCATAGAGGCAGAGGACGGGTTAAGGGTTAGGATTACGGTTAGGGTTAAACTACCAAATGGTTCTTGAGTACAGCTGTTTCTGTGGCTCATCGCTCCTCCAGGGGACGAATCAAATGTGGAGACCACTGCTTTAAGACCCAACACCCCCCTCCCTACTCCCCACCCGTGCGCTACTGGGGCAGGTACAGAGTGGGGGCCGGATGACTGTGGCATTCAGGGAGTGCAGAATGGATCACATTCCATTTTGTTTTTAACTTTTTGTGGTGGAATATTCCAAAGAACATTCTGGTGAAGAATCTGAATCACAATTTGGGATGAATCCTAACATATCAGAGAAAGACTAAAGCAGATGGATGAAGCAGCAAAGACAGCTGCAGAAAGAAAAGGAGCAAACACGTTTCCTGGTGTTTATAGTGGATCAATCCCTGGATTCTCCTGAACTTCATTCATTTTCTTATCCCACTGGATCCCTTTCGGGACAGCGAGATTCTGGAACCATCCAGTCTGCTGTTGTTATACTAAGGCGGTACACTTTAGAGCTGGAGCTCGCTATGGCCCCCAGGGAAGACCTGGCAGCCAGACGGAGAGCTGGCGCGGGATGGGAAAGCAGTCTGCTCGGGCCTCCTGAACTTTAGTTTCATTGATGCTTCAGAAATGGTACCCTCATTTTATTTTTCAGGTTAATGCGGGACAGAAAGCCATCAAACTCCGTAAGAGAGAGAGGAAACGCCGGGAAGCAGCCCTTCAGACACAGTGGAGAGAAGCTCTTGTAGCTTGTAGGAGATTCTAAATGTTTTCATGAACCCAAACATTGAGGCATGATATTTGATGTTTTTGTAGAGCTTTTCAAAATAAATCAACCTGATCTCTTAACATCATCCATGTCTTTCATGTATAGTAAATGAGATAAACACAGACATCACTCCATGTAGCTAACATGCTAAAAAACTATTGGAAGATATACAGTATTAAATTTAAAAAGGTGGAATTAACAGAAATGTAAAAAAAACATAGGACTCCCAGATAGCGTGTTTAACAGTTTACAACACTGCAGCATAAATATATAGTTGATGCTAAAGCTAAAACGATGGAAACGAGCCAAACATCTCAGTGCTTTTTCCAGAATCCACAGCATCATCATCTGTCAATCATAAAGCCGCGCCCCCTCATTAGCCAAAAATAAAAGCTGTTTATAAAGAAATCTCCAAATTTAGGGGAAAAATTCACTCCCCCCCAGAGTTGACATGAATCAAATAAGCAACCATTGATGAAATAAAATGTTTAAAGGTGTTTTTTTGTGGGGTGAAAATGACAACTTTAACATGGGAGTCAATGGGAAAATGCTTACTCTAAGCACTAGCCTTTCTGGTCAGTTCCGGTACTGCAACGTTTTGTTACATGGTGGTTGGGTTCACCCCCCGCCCGAATTACCACTTGGTCCAATTTCATTTACTATTCCCTAAGCTATCCAGTGCTGTGATTTTAATGCAATTTTGAGACATGCTCACTACTTTCACTGTGTTCTGATGATAAAAACTTGATGTATTTATAAAAAAATAAATGTACATTTATTATTTTCAAATAAATGCAAGTGCAATGCATTATGGTCTATATTCACCTATCTAGAGAGCATTGATCCACAATGGTTTTTCACAAAAACGTCTAGAAAATTTCTAGGGCACTGGATTTTGAAATTGTAGATTTAGGCACCCAGACAAAATGGCAAAGCCCTACATAGTACATGAAAGCAGGAGTAGGGAGGGAATTCTGAGGCAGCCCAAGTGTTTTCTGGCATTGATCTTGAGCTTTTCCATCCCACATCTCTGATAACTTTCAGGAAAGCCTGATTCCAGTGATGATTTTGAACTAGAATCTGACTTAGTACCAGTTCTTTAACTTTTTACTGCCAGACCAACATCTTCTAGTTGTCCAAAACTGGTTGCTACGGCTTTCTGCAGAGTCAGAGTGAAAAACCTTGTTGATGTTGGGGGTGTGGTTGAATGACCAAAGGAAGACAGTGGAAATACCACTGTATCAACCAAAGCTGCTCATAAGAAGAGACACAGTGTTTCCTGCAAAAACAAGGATAATCTTGCAGAGTCAAACATGGTAAATCTACTTTACTCCCTGTATCTGGTAACAAAGGACCTTCAATCAGATGGGGGAAAAAAACTGAGAAAAAAAAGATTTTAGGGATCACTAATAGAAGTTATGATGCAGTGGCTTCTAAGAGTCCAAAGAAAATCATCTGTTTAATAAATAAAATTCTGTTCTTTCAGGTAACTGGGCAACCTGGCCCCTGAACAACATCATAGCTGGGTTTCTACTAATGTTGCACAAGCCAGGAGTGCCACAAATTCGTTTAAATATAGCAGGAACGACCATGTATCAGGAGAACATTCAACAGACTAAGAAAAGTGGATCATTCTAAAATGATCTCCTCTGTTAGCCATGCCAAACCACTGATAGTCACTAGCAAATGCAAACAAATGTCACATGACATGCTTTTTCCTTGAGTCTGGGTTGTTCTATGTTCTCTGTTTAGTCTGTACCATGTTGACTCTTTTTTTCAGGCTTTTCAACAGGTAATGTGAGTTTCAAACATTTGAGTTTCAGATAATCAGAGAAACAGGAAGAAAATCAGAAAGAAGAGATAAGTGCTGATCTGCAAGGTTGCTGAAAAGCTTCAAACTAATTTCTGTCTTTCTTTTTTAATAAGCCTTTTTTTTACTTAAAAATTTATATTTATTCTTTTGCTTTTGAATGGAATATACTTACAGCTGAATATTACCGCAAGTATATGCGCACATTAAATAGTTCCACTGCCTTATGCTTTCAATCCAAACTTCATCTAGGAAAAAGGAAACATTTAATGTCATTTTATAAATGCAGTTTAAACGGTTAATTACATGCATAGCAATATATAATATGCAATATATGATATGCAGAAATAAACTGTTGATCATAGTTAATATTGTCTATTAAAGCCAACCTGTTTCAAGTTGACTCTTTTTTTAACTCATTGTTTAAAGAATGTGTTTTAATCCTGCCCTATTTTTCAAGGCCTTGATCTGGGTTCCCTGAATTGGGTTTTACAATAAATGTATTAAAAAGTTAAAAGAAAAGTAAGTGTATTGTAAATTAAAACCAACAAACAGTTAGAATGGACCTATCTTTAGAAACGCGTGAAGAAACAGCTGCCGCTTAAGTGCATCAAAAGCTGGTAAAAAAGCATTAGGACCTTCCAACCCGTGTTGACAAAACTGGTGATGGTAGTTCAATGCATAGAAGGGAGTCAGAGTCAACATGTGCAAAGGTCAGATGAAGTCAAATTCATTACAGGAAACACACACAGAATGGGTACAGAAAAAAAGCCCTTTGGAGACCTCAGGTTCTAATCTGAACCTTAAAGCCAACTGGTAATAAAAACACATTGTTTCAAAGAAGAAACCAAACATTGCATCTAAACACAGTTTCATTCTGTTCTAACAAAAACAGACTCAGACACACAATCTGGGGGTAAAAATCTCTCCCAGACTTCAACATTACAATTCCCTTTTCCTGCCATACACACAGTCAAGAAGTGTCTGCATGCTAGAGCTGGGCAATAGTCAATTTTTTATATCACAATATTGTTTTTTTCATATCAGGCGATAATATACATCACCATATAACCCAAATAACTATATCTGTCAAATTTGAACGCTCTGTGTCTCATTAGAGAAATGTGTAATCATCAGCAGGTTGTTGATGATGCACATGACTGATTCATGGAGTGGTTCAGATTATGCCGCAGGTTTGACATGCATGAATCCTGCAGGCCTCATTCAGTGAGAGTTATGGGAGATTCAGGGCAAACTATTGTTTTTTAAATTAACAACCAATGTGTCTCAAACAATAATCACTGGCTATATCTCAGTGTTACAAAAGCACAATCATTATCTACAGCGGTCCTTCATTTATCGCGGGATTGACAATCTGAACAGAAGCAATGATGATAGACAATATCCGCGAACTATTCACCTTTATTTGTTATATCTATTAAGGCTGTGAATATGGAGTCAATTTATGATCAGCCTAAAGTAAATGAGAAAACAGATTTGAAAAAAAAAAAGGAATTTCTACATTTGAAATTTATTTTTCAAAATTTAAAAGCATCTTCAAACTTGAAAGTAAACTTGAAGGGATTTTAAAGAATTTTTTTGTTAGTAGTTTTAGGTTACAATTTTTCTTTTTATTTCATTTTTACATTTACAATTATTTTTTCAAATGTACAACATTTTTTTCAAGTTTAAAATATTTTTTATTTACATTTTTTTTAAATCCTTCAAGTTTACAATGTGTACTTTAAAGTTTAAAACTGTTTTCAAATTTTCCTTTTTTTTTTTCCAAATTGGTTTTCATTCACTTTAAGCTGTTCCTAAATTGACCCCACATGTAAATATCCAGGTTTGTTTAGAGTAAGGCGAGTTTATTTGTCTAGCACATTTCGTGTACGACAATTCAAAGTGCTTTACATAAAACATGAAAGAAAGAAAACTAGCAAAAGAAATATCAAAGGTGTGATGATTAAAATAACATTCAGACAGTTAAAATGAAGTCAATTTAAAACATGCATAGATGAACAGCGCAGATGTAAACTTTTGAATACAAATTAATCAAATGTGCTGCAACTGCCCACGCTGCGGGGCTCCTGTCTTTGCCTGACTCCACAAGCGGAGCTACGCTAGCTCCGAGCTATCCTCACCATGCTAGCCCGCTAGCACATTGCACTGAGAGAGACTGAAAGTTCTGGTGAACCCAGACACAATGACGTTGCCGGAGCCACATGGATGATGTTAAGCTCTCCAAAACATGTAAATACAAGCAACTAAATTAACGTCCTCCATGTTTTCCATGATGTGGTCAACAAATTAAGTTCTTCGGCGGTTGCTCCACGGCTGAGGCGTCAAGGCATTGAGCAGTAAATTTGACGGGCGTCAAAAGAGAGGCAGGTGGGAATTTGACGCATCTGTTTGGTGTGAATGCGCCGTAAGAAAGTGGCCCAAATTGCTCTTTTACAGACAAAGGTTGGACACCTCTAGTCTGATTTTTCTTAAGTCAATCATTGGGCAAATCCTAAGTTATTACTTGTATAGATAGATAGTGATGGGACAGATTTCTGTACTGAAATGAGCAGATATGTTCAAACTATAAATGAAAAACAATTTCTAACATTAATAATAAATAATTAATGAAAATCCAATCAATCTTTATTAGAAATGGCTGAATCAATTCATCAAATTTATTTACATTTTTTTTATAATTCATGTCTTGTTGTCAAGCAAAAAAAAAAAGAAATTTATTTTATTTTTAAAAATAAAAAACTGATCAATTTAAATTAGTCATGAAATGAATTTAAAAAAAATGTTTGCACTGTGTCGCAGCACATGTGTAAAATACTAAGAAAACTGTGTTGAAACCTTGAAACGGCTTCATTCACATTCCACAGCTGCTCTTTAATGCACATGAAACAAGTCAGTCCGCTACTCTTTAGGGTCGAAGTCACTCAAGTCAACTGATTCCAATCTGACCGTAACAGATCAAATACTATTTACTTAAAAACTATCTCTGTGGTCCTTTTATTCTATCAAATAAAACACACTCACTAAGTGGGAATGAAAATATAAACTTTGGTGTAAAAACGTGTTGTTTGAGAGAAATTTCAATATGTAAATCTTTCAGTAGCATTCTCCAATGTCCTGCAGCAGAATGAACACGTGTGCAGACGCAACCTTTTCTGCAAATGTCTCCCATGTAAAATATTGTCTAGCATTTGCATTACATTTTGCATAAACACATTTCCAACTGGTAATTACATCACTTTTTTGTGCGTAGAGGTATTTATAAATGAGATCCCAGGACAACTGTGCATAAGAGCAGATACTCCCTTCCCAATGAAGAGACACATAAGGCTTCAAAGAAGCAGGATATTCAAAGAGTGCTGTATTCAAGCACATGTATATAAAAATGAACAGAAGTGAAACTGAGATAAGAGCTGCCTTAAGAAGTTCGGAAAACGTTCACTGAGAGTAGACTGTTGGAGTGAACGCTTTAAAAAACAAAATCTTCAGTTTCAATGTTGACATTCTTTCAACTAACTGAAACTCTGCAACCATTTACACAATTAATGTAATTCTGAAACAGAGAAAAGTAGCTATGCACTGATATGCAACACTTTACAGTAATGAAGTGTTTAAAAAAATGAATGTAAATCAGCTGATTCTGATGGGAGACAAGCAGCTTTGCGCATTTATACAACATGTTAATGTTGTACAACTATTAATGTGAAACAAAACTGCTGACTAAAAGAACTGGACTGCTGGTCTAAAAGTCTTGAAAAGTTCTCTTTTCAGATGTAAAGCTTTTGCTTTTAATAAATTTAGCTTCCAAAGTCTAAAGTTCTATGTAGATGTTATTTGGTGGTGGTTTGTGGACTGAGGAGCCATTGGTGTTGGTCCACTGTGCTTTATCAAGTTTAAGGACAGTCCGGCCTATTTCCACAGAGCCTTAGAGCACTTCATTCATCCCTCTGCTGGACAGCTTTTAGAGAAGCTGGCTTTATTTTCTAACAGGACTTTGCTTTGGTCCACACAAAAGAACCCCTGCCTGGCCAGTAAACTGCCCTTGCCCATACCATAGAGAATGAGTAACGGATTCAACAAGCCAGAGGAGACAAGACAAGGCAAGATAAACAACAACATGGTTGTAATGTATTATGTATATTGTGCTAATGATTAAATGTGTAACTACAGATGAGATAGTAATATATAATTGTATGTAAAACTAACATGTTTGAAAAAATAATAATAAGATAAGTAAAACCTCAGCAGAGGAACACACTGACACCCGTTTGACTCCGCTTTGATACAGTCATTCATGAATCTTAGTACTGAGACATGTTTGATCTTTCCAGTAATCCAACATCACTGTGAAAGAAACGTTTAGATGGTTTTAAGAAGAAAAAAATATATATTCTAAAATGCATAATCTGCATAATCTTACATTATTAATACGTTTTAATCTAGTTAAAGTTAAACTTTGCACAGTTTTTACTGGTGGAGAAGCACCTGTTAATTCAAAAACCTACTTAGTTTAGAGATTTCACTTTAAAAAAAAAACTTTTCCTTTAAGTTCTAAGTTATTAAAGCTGTCAGCAAGTCAGACTCTGGTGGAGCAGCAAACAGAGGAGGTGAACTCACCCCAGCGTGCTGATGAAGCCGTTCACCGAGCCCTCCGCGTACAGGGAGACGATGTCCCCGATGTGGAGGAAGCTGGAGCCGGAGTCCGACATCCTGCGGCCGCCTCACGGAGCACTCCGGCGCCGGGGACACGGACACGGACAGAGCCGCGAAAACGCCGTCTGCTCCCGGACTTCCACAGAGTCCAACAGTCTCCTACAGAAGGAGAAGAAGTTTTCTTCTGCAGACGCAGGAGTCCAGAAAGGAGAGGAGAGCTCGTTACATTCACCCTGCCGGACTCCTGCAGTCTCCTCCAACTTCACTGCCGGGTTTTGACGAGTGAGCTGCTCCTCGGAAGTTCTTGGAATGTGGTGTGGGCAGCGGCTGAAGGAGGGGCTTCGCGGGACTGCGGTTACTGCAGGTGAGTGTGTTCACACTGTAAGACACGCACGCGCTCCCACCCCTTGTCCTTTCTCCGCGCAAACGTCGTGTTTGTGTGGGCGCGCGCGGTGACTCCCAACAGCGACTTATAAAACCAGGAAGTGAGTTCTAGAGCGACGATAACAGAAGAGGGCTTCAACAACAAGGAAAGCTACACTCACTGCCAGTGCTCTGTTTTCAGGTTTGTTCACTGATCTGATCTGAACCTCAGAGGCAACCACGTGAACAACTAACTAACCACCTGAACTACCAAATAACCTTTACCACAACCACCTGAACCACTAACTAACCTTTACCACAACCACCTGAGCCACTAAATAACCCCTTACCACAACCACCTGAACAACTAACTAACCACCTGATCTACCAACCAACTTTTACCACAACCACCTGAACCACTAACTAACCTACACCACAACCACCTGAACCACTAACTAACCACCTGAACTACCAACTAACCTTCACCACAACCACGTAAACCACTAATTAACCTACACCATAAACACCTGAACCACTAACTAACCACCTGAACTACCAACTAACCTTTACCACAACCACCTGAACCACTAACTAACCTTTTCCACAATCACCTGAACCACTAACTAACCTACACCATAACCACCTGAACCACTAACTAACCACCTGACCTAGCAACTAACCTTTACCACAACCACCTGAACCACTAACTAACCTTTTCCACAATCACCTGAACCACTAACTAACCTTTACCATAACCACCTGAACAACTAACTAACCACCTGAATTACCAACTAACCTTTACCACAACCATGTGAACCACTAACTAACCTACACCACAACCACCCGAACCACTAAATAACCACCTGAACTACCAACTAACCTTTACCACAACCACGTGAACAACTAACTAACCACCTGAACTACCATATAACCTTTACCACAACCTCCTGAACCACTAACTAACTTTAACACAACCACCTGAGCCACTAACTAACCTATTTCCACAACCACCTGAACAACTAACTAACCACCTGAATTACCAACTTACCTTTACCACAACCACCTGAACCACTAATTAACCACCTGATCTACCTGAACCACTAACTAACCACCTGAACTAGCAACTAACCTTTACCACAACCACCTGAACCACTAACTAACCTACACCATAACCACCTGAACCACTAACTAACCACCTGGACCACCAACTAACCTTTACCACAACCACGTGAACCACTAACTTACCTTTACCACAACCACCTGAGCCACTAACTAACCTTTACCACAACCACGTGAACCACTAACTTACCTTTACCACAACCACCTGAACCACTTACTAGCCACTAAAACCAAAGCTATGAACTAACCAACCTTTACCACAACCACCTCAACTACCAACGACAAACCAAAACCCCCTAATTAACTTTTACCATAACTCCCTGAACAACTAATAATGAACCTTTATCACAACCACCTCTCCTACTAACTAACCTTTAACACAACCACCAGAGCTATTAACTGATCTTTAACACAAAAACATGAACCACTAATTAACCTTTACACTACCACCTGAACTACTAATTAACCTTTACCACCTGAACCACTTACTAATTCTTACCACAACCTACCTAGACTGCTAACAAAACCAACTAAACTACTAGAAACCAAAACTACTTGCTTACCTTTACCACAAGAAATATGTATTTTGGATTGTTTTCATCCTTTCATTGATCCTGCCATTCTGCTGTTCTAACTTACCAACCTACTAGTGTTCTGCCTCCCTTCCTCCTAGCTCTGCCACTGCCATGATGGAACATTTTTATTAAAATGAGACAATCTATTTTTCTTGTACACTAAATATGTAATGTTCATTTATAAAAAGCAAGTTGTTGTCAACCACCCTTTAGCAGAAGCACCTTAGAGGGAGATGACCTGACTTCCAAAGGTCTCACTGCCTCTTTTTGTCTTGCATCAAAACAAGCAGTGTGGAGACCACTTCCAGGAGCTTTTGGTGCCAGAAAGTCAATTTTTAAAACTCAGAAACAGGAGTTAAGGTTTAATGCATTTTTCCTGTTTCTCTAAACCATTTAAAAATATGCATTGTGTATAGTTTTCTTTCATCTACACAGGCAAAAATAATTATAATGCATTAAAACAAAAATAGTGGAAAAAGTTAAATTTATAGAATGTTATTAAAAGAATGTTCTGCTTTGAGGACTTGCATACAGTGGCCCAGAAGGGTCGCAACACAACACACTACACTGAGTCAGCTCACAACAAAACCCATTTTGTCAAAACGGAAGTAAATCTGCAACGGAAGTTGAACAGACAAAGTAAGTTGCACTGCTTTTATTCTGAAATTTCCGTCAGGCTAAGCAGCTAACAGAAAGCTACATCACAGTTAGTGAGCTGCGGCACAAATACATTTTTTTTACAAGAAGCAAGCAGCTTTGAAGGAGAATGCTTGTACAGGGCACGCATGAAATATAAAGGTTGCAGACCACTAGATGAGCCCGTAGAGTGAAAATGTTCGTGCACTTTTTTTTGACCAGCATGCTGCAGGCTGCAGGTCGTAGCGAAAAATTAAACAGCACTTAAGGGTAGGTACAGGTGAAGGACGTGAGATGCAAGTCTCCCCAGGGCAGAGGCCCCACCCCCCGAAAGCCAACCCCCCAGGCCCCACACCCCCCACCCCACACAAAGACAGAGGAGCCCATAGGGGGGCCAGCCCCCAGGGCAGGCCCCAGCCCCCCCCCCAAGCACCGCCCCTGTAGCCACCTGGTCAGGCAGCAGTAGGCCCGAGGAAGCCCCTAGGGTCCCGTACTGGTAGTAGACCCCCCCCCCTCCTGCCCACAGATGTCCCCTCCCCTGGCCGGCTCCCCCCAGACCCCGCCATGGTAAGCTTTTGCTGGAGCAAACGCAGGCCCCAAGAGGGTTGCCCCATCCCACCCCAGGGCCGGAGAAGGAGCGACCCCAGTCCCCAGGTGCAGCCGGGCCGCCCATCCAGCGCAGGCAGACCCACCAGGGCCAGGGCCCCGCGCAAGCTCCCCCAGCACACGCAAAAAGACCACCCCCCCCAGCCAAGCCAGACCCCCACCCAAGGCACCATCCACACCCCCCCACGCCCCGGCCCAGGAGACCGTGCAGCCCCCGCGCCTGCCCCGCCCAGGCGCCGGACCAGACCCCCCCCGACCGACAG
The DNA here is from genome assembly GCA_016861445.1 of Oryzias woworae. NCBI lineage: Eukaryota > Metazoa > Chordata > Actinopteri > Beloniformes > Adrianichthyidae > Oryzias > Oryzias woworae. The sequence continues at coordinate 232,371 of BOLG01001527.1, forward strand.
AGCCCCCCTCCCACCAAGCACCAGGCAGGCCCCAACCCCGGCAGACAGTCCAGGTGCAGCGACACCCGGGAATCCCGCCCCCTAAGTTATGGAGTTAGCTATGGGGGACCAGAGAGCCCAAATTCCTTTCAAGTTATTTGAGCTCTTAGTTGACATTTTTTCCAAGCTGATATGATCCAATAGCAGATTCCTGTAATGACTTACACTAATATTTTTCTTGTTTTTCCAGTTTAATAAGATTGTCTTTTTTGCTATACAAAGAGTTATGAAGATTATGGATACTAATCTTCCCTCTGTGTCGATGGCACTCATGTCACCCAGCACACAAAGTGAAGGTGAGGCTGTGATTGAAACCTTAAGCCAGACTGATAAATAAACACATACCTGTTGCCAGAGAGTCTGGACAGGTGTACAGAACCACAGAGCATGCATGTAATGGTCGGGTAAATTACTATCACAATGCTCACAAATGTCTGAGTTTTTGAGACCCATCTTGAACATCTTCTGTCCAGTATAGTAAATTCTGTGAAGAGTTTTAAATTGTATTAGTTGTAGGTTTGGACTTTTTGTTAATTTAAAGGTATTTAGACAAATTTCTGACCAGAAGCTTGTGTCTGTACTTCTGCCTAAGTCTGCCTCCCATTTAGTTGTTGGGATTGAGACTTCGTTATCTAAGTTGCATAAGAGTTTGTATATTTTGGAGAGAGTTTTATTCAATGAAAAATTAATCATAGATGTAACTAGTTCTGGTAATTTTAAGTCATTGTCACTGGATTTAAATGTTTTAGTGATTACAGATTTAAGTTGCTGATATTCCAAGAATTTATTTATTCCATGTTTTTGTTGTAGTTCTTGGTGTGTTATGAATCTTCCGTGCTCAAGTAGTATTATGCCCCCTGCTTGCCAAGCAGGGAAGTGCAACATTTTTCTATTTATCAGGATGTCTGGATTGTTCCAGATGGGTGTCATTTTGCATGGTAGTAGTGAAGAGTTTGACATTTTAAGAAAATGGGCTGTTAAAGTAGTACTTATATTACTACTTTGGTAGCAGTCATGTTTTTTATTGTTGGGCTTATAAAAGGTAGATCTGACAAGTTAATCTTTCCACAAAATGCCTGTTCCAGATCCATCCATGGGTTGGTTTCTGGGTTGTTTTTATCCATCTTAAGATGTACTGCAGTTTGTTGGCAAGAAAGTAGTTATGGAAGTTAGGTAATTCTAAGCCTCCACAGCTTTTTCTAGATTTTAAAGTTTTTAGACTAATTCTTGCAGGTTTATTGTTCCATAAGAAGCTGGATATGGCTGAATCTAATGTTTTGAACCATTTTAGTGGTGGTTGTGTGGGGATCATTGAGAAGAGATAATTAACTTTGGGTAAATGTTCATTTTTACTGTGGCTATCTTACCCATGAGTGACAGAGGCAGGTTGACCCAGCGGGTTAGATCATCCTGTATACTTTTCAGTAATGGGGTGTAGTTTAGTTGCACCAGTTCTGACAGTTCCGAGGAGAAATAAATACCTAGATATTTGATATTTCCTGATTTGACTGGGATTGAGGCCATTCGCTCGGCATTACCATTTAGTGACAATAAAACTGATTTGTTCCAGTTAATAGAGTAATCTGAGATAGAGGAAAATTCATTAATAATTGCTGTTGTTTTACTAATGGAATGTGAATTGTTCAGAAAAAGTAATATGTCATCAGCATAAAGACTAATTTTATGATTACTGTATTTTGTTGTAATTCCTTTAATGCTCTCACGCTGTCTTATTGTTGCAGGCAAAGGTTCAATAAATATAGCAAAAAGAGAGGGGGAGAGTGGACAACCCTGTCTGGTCCCTCTTTCAAGAAAAAACCTGTAAGAAGTCTGTTTGTTGGTTCTGACTGATGGATTTCTGTTATGATATAATATTTTAATCCAATCAATGAAGGATTCCCCAAACCCCAAACACCAGTTGATCTTTAACTCTTCTTATCTTCATATTGTGAGATTAGAGTTTCTTTGTACATTTTCTTGAATTTTTGGATGTTGGAACATTGTTTGAGCTCATTACTTAACCCGTTCCAAAGTTTAGAGCCGCACACAGAGACAGAAACCTTTTTTGTGGTTCTTATCAGTTTGATCTTGAAGTTCCTACATCCCCTCAGTTTAAAGCCTCCTTCATTTTCTAAGAACTGTTTTTGAATATTCAATGGTAATGTTTTTCCACTGGCTCTATATAGAATTTCGGCGGTGCAAAAATCAACAAGGTCATACAGTTTTAAAAGTCTGGATTAATAAAATAAATTGTTTGTATGATCAAGAAAGCCGGCTTTATGTACAATTCTGATGGCTCGTTTTTTAAGTAAAAAGAGATATGATATATAATTAATTTACTATACAGTAATTTCCGCTGCTAATGTCATTGGCGAACTTGGAAGTTTGGGAGGCCCCGGCAAGCACTAACATGGGGCCTTCAGCAGAGGTTGTATTAATTATTTTTTTTAAAAATCCTTTCCAAGGGTAAATTGTTCAAAAGCGTCCTAACTGGTCCTATTGTAGACATTAATTTCAAGAATCCAAATGTTTTGATAAGCATTTTAAAACTGAAATTGCATTTAAATGTATCTTTATATTATTTTTACGTGGAAAAAATATGAAATGCATTGAATGCACTGATTTGTTAATTGCTCACTTTCAAAAACAAATGACGATCTTCTGTATTTTCTTTAAAATATCAGATTTTACTAAAGAAGGCAAAAAAAACCAAAATGCTTGATGATGTGGTGGCGATGAGCGAGCAATGGTGTCAGGTCAAGCAAGCAGATCCCACAGTCAGAGTCCCACAGAGGGGTTAGTTGACACAGTTTATTTAGAAGAAAGCAAAAGGGAATAATCTGGCAGGGAGAAACAGCCAGGAACATGCTTATATAGAGGGGGAAATGATGATGAGGAGCAGGTGTGCAAGGAGGCAGCCCCAGGATGAGAGATAGCCAGACCCCCTGTTACACACTGCCCTGTAGAAACAAAACAAAAGGACAACATTAGCACAAAACAACCACAAGGAAAGAAAAAAGAAACCAAACCATAACAAATGGAGTAGGATGCATTCAAGGAAGCTCCATTGAATGTTATAATAAAATATAAATATTTGGCGCTTGATATACCCCAAACTGATACAAAATATCAGCCTCGACCTATTTTTCACCCAGCTCTAAATTTTTATGGCGGCCAACTTTCAGAATTTTGCCTATGTGTTGCCTGGACGCAATTTATAATTTAATATGTAATGTTATGTCATATGTAAATAGATTTGTTCATTGAATCGTTAACAAAAAATAACTTTTACGAAAAAGAAAAAGGAAAGTTACCGAAAACAATAACTTCTGGTTTTGCAGAGCAACTTCCGGTTTGTCGGGCAACTTCCGTTTCCGGCTGCATGTAATCAGGGCAAGCGAGGTTCAGCATGGGGTCTTATTTATCTGTTGCCATCCCCACTGAAGCACTGTCAAGGCAATGCCATAAGTTTGTATGTTTATTTGTATACATTCAGGTTAACGTATTTTCGTATTATTTGGATAATTTTCTTATTTTAAAGTGTAGATGAAGGACTTTTACTTTCGTGTATTTCATTATCTGTTTTTAAAGGGGATCTTGTATATATTTACAGTTTTCACCATCTGGAGAAGAAATTAAAAGCTCAAAACGTTTCTTGTGGTCCTGGTCTTCTTCAATGGTTTAACTGCGTGTTCAAGTGGTAACAACAGTGAAAAGGCAGCATTCAGAGCTTCATCGTGGTCAAGATGGCAGCCAGCAGTAGATCTACAACAAATGCTTCAGGGATTACGTCTTCATCTGCAACAAGCGCAGCTCGTGCTCGAGCCAGAGCGGAGGCAGCTAAGGTGAGAGCCTTATATGCAAGCAAGGAAGCACAGCTAAAAGTGGACTGGAAAAACTAAAAATCGATGCAGAACTACAAGTGTTAACATTACAAAGAGACAGAGGCTGCAGTAGCCGAAGCAGAGGTGCTAGAAGAAGCAGAGGCAGTACAAGATGGAAATGAGAGTAGAAGATCAGAATCAGACAGAGTTAAAAGACAAAGAACAATTGGGAATATGTGCAGTCACAAATGAATGGGAAAGAAGCTAAAGACCCAGTACCAGCTTCAGACACAGAGCCACCACTTAACAGCACAAGGCCAAAGATCAACAACCACCATACAATTCTGCCCATCCAGAATGCACTGTCCCTTCAAAAAGTTGAGATTGAAACAAAAGTTCAGCCAGCAAAGAACGATCTCAGTCCTTTCTCCAGCCCTTTCATGCCTCACTACAACACACCTTCAGGTATGCCACATCCAGCTGAGTCATTTGCACAATACATGGCACGTCGTGACCTCATCATTTCTGGTCTTTACCAATATGATGAGAAGCCAGAGAATTTCAGAGCATGGTACTCCTCATTTACTGGTGCTACAGCTGAGCCCCACCTCTCTCCAACTCAAGAGCTCGATTTGATGACAAAATGGTTGGGAAAACAGTCAAGTCAAGCGCATTCGCTCAGTGTATGTCAACAGTCCCACAAAGGCCTTACAGAAAGCATGGGAGCGACTCCATGAGTGTTACACTGCTGCTGAAATGATTGAAAATTCACTATTTCAGAGATTAGACAGCTTTCCCAAAATAACAGCAAAAGATAACGTTGGACTAAGGGAACTAGGTGATCTGTTACAGGAGATCCAAGGAGCAAAAGAAGATGGTTATCTGCCTGGTCTACTCTATCTGGAAACGTATCGTGGAATTGGACCAATTCTGGACAAGCTTCCGTACGGAATTCACAAGGCTCACAATATAAAGTGGACAATATTGGCCGTTTTCCACCTTTTAGTTACTTCTGCAAGTTTATATGCAAAGAGGCTAAGAAACACAATGATCCAAGTTTCAACCAGCAAAACACCCAAACATACGCAAAATCAGGAAAATCCAATCTAAAGAACTTCAGCTCCACTAAACCCAAATTTGTGTACAAAGCAAATGTCACACCCACTAATAAGGACATTAACAAGAACTGCCCACTTCACAACAAACCCCACCCACTCAAGAAATGCAGGACATTCAGGAACAAACTGCTCAATGAAAGAAAGGCCTTTCTTAAAGAGAAAGGAATCTGTTTCAAGTGCTGCTCCTCAGACACTCATCTTGCTAAGGACTGTAGAGCCATAGTAAAGTGCTCTGAATGTGAAAGTACAAGGCACAAAGCAATCATGCATCCTGGTCCTCCTCAGCAAACCTCCAAGCGTACTGCCCCTGAGAGGATGGCGGGGAGGAAGAAAGCTGCTCAGACAAAACAACAGTAACTGCAACATGCACCGGTGTGCGGTCCAGGTCAGTGGGGTCGTTCTTGTTCTAAAGTCTGTCTGGCAATGGTGTATCCTGAAGGTCAAAGAGACTGTGCAGTTAAAACTTACGTCATACTTGATGACCAGAGCAATCGTTCATTAGCTGGGCCAGAGTTCTTTGAACTTTTCAACGTTAAGAACGAACCAGTCAGTTACAATCTAAGAACATGCTCTGGCCTTGTTGAAACATGGGGTAAGATGGCTGAAGGCTTCCAGATTGAGTCTTTAGATGGGTCTGTGGTAATCCCAACATCTAGTGCTGTGCTGCACCAGCCACATCTGCAGTCCATAGCAAAGTACATTCCAGAGCTAGATCCAATGGCAGAAATACTCCTACTGCTCAGACGAGATTTTTTTACGTGCACACAAAGTCAGGGAACAAGTTAATGGACCTCATCATGCCTCTTTTGCCCAACGCCTAGATTTAGGGTGGGTTGTAGTTGGAGAGGTGTGTGTAGGTAATATCCACAAGCCCTCAGTCAACTCATTTAAAACAGTTATTCTAGAAAATGGTCGCCCCACAGTTTTTGGACAGTGTGATAACTTCCGACAACTAAAGGATTCGGCACGCGCTAACAGATCCAGCAAAATGCCAGAGCAAACTTTGGGACAGTCAGTTTTTCACCGTAGTGAAAATGACAACAAGCTAGCTCCCTTCATAGAGGACACAGTTTTCTTAGAAATCATGGACAAAGTACCGAGACGAAGATAATAGTTGGGTTGCCCCACTTCCCTTCAAAGAGCCTCGCCAGGAAATGCCCAACAACAGAGAGCTAGCTGTCAGACGTTTTTTGTCACTCAAACAAAGCATGCAAAAGAAACCCCAAATGCAGCCCCATTACGTGGAGTTTATGGAAGGTATTTTTTCCAATGGTCATGCCGAGGTGGCGCCTAAACTCAAGCAAGGAGAAGAATGCTGGTACCTCCCGACATTCGGGGTTTATCATCCTCAAAAACCCAACAAGATCAGGGTAGTTTTTGATTCCAGCGCCAAAGAGAACGGTGTTTCACTTAAAAGTGTACTTCTCACCGGCCCCGACTTAAACAACACGTTCATCGGAGTGCTCCTTTGCTTTCGAAAAGAAAGTATTGCTGTCATGGCTGACATACAGCATATGTTCCACTTTTTATGGGACGTGAGGTTAATCAAAACTATCTTTGCTTTCTGTGGCACAGAGACAATGACACCAAAAAAAGAGATGGTCGATTATCGAAAGAAAGTTCATGTGTTCGGTAATTCATCATTTCCTGCTGTAGCTGTCTACGGACTGTACAGGGCCATTAAAGCTGGTGCAAAAGACTATGGGGCTGATACAGTCGAGTTTGTGGAGAGGCATTTCTACGTTGATGATGGCTTGATTTCTGTGCCTTCTCCAGCTGAAGCAATTGACTTGTTACAAAGAACGCAGGCTTTACTTGCCGAGTCCAATCTGCGCCTGTATAAATTTGTTTCTAACTCACCAGCAGTCATTGAAGCCTACTCCCAGGATGATTGTGCAATGATTCTTAAATATCTCAATATCATTTGGGACACTGTGACAGATACATTCACGTTTTCGGTGGCTACAACAAGCAAGCAATTTACACGGCGAGGTGTCTTGTCATCTGTTAACAGTGTCTATGATCCACTAGGACTATTGGCGCCTGTCACTATTCAAGGAAGAGCTCTACTTAGAGAACTCACAATGGAAAACTCAGGCTGGGACACACCACTTCCAGAAGACAAACGGAGCAAATGGGAAGCTTGGAGGGACTCCCTCAATGACCTAAATGAACTCCATGTCCCAAGAACGTACACATCTACCTCTCTGAGTCAAGCAAGACGCATAGATCCCTGTGTGTTTTCAGATGCTTCAGCCAAAGCCATAGGTGCAGTGGCCTATTTGAAAGCAGTTTATCCAAATAACAAAGCAGAAGTAGGGTTCATAATGGGAAAAGCAAAACTAACTCCTCAATCTGAACTAACAATCCCCTGACTCGAAGAGTGTGCCGCTGTTTTGGTTGTAGAGCTAACAATCCCCTGACTCGAAGAGTGTGCCGCTGTTTTGGTTGTAGAGCTAGCTGATCTCATCAAGAATGAGCTGGACACAAAGTTTGATGCAGTTACCTTTTATACGGACAGTAAGGTAATCTTGGGCTACATCTGTCATGAATCAAAAAGATTCTACACATATGTTCACAACAGAGTGCAATGCATTCGTCAGTCCTCAAAACCAGAACAGTGGCACTACGTGCGCACCAAGGAAAACCCACCTGATCATGCATCACGATCGCTCACAGCATCTCAGTTGGCTAAAACAACCTGGTTCACTGGACCCTCCTTCATCTGTCGTCCACTTACAGAGACAAAACATTACAGTTTTCACCATCTGGAGAAGAAATTAAAAGCTCAAAACGTTTCTTGTGGTCCTGGTCTTCTTCAATGGTTCCAGTGGTAACACAACAGCCTATATGGGAAAAACCAGACTAGTGGCTAGCAAGGCTGGATCCCAAAAAGTCACAGACTTACAAGCTAATGACCGACATTAGCAGGAAAGGTGTCCAAAGTTGAAATCCTCGCTTCGATAAAAAAAGAGAACATTTCTGCGTTGCTAAAGTCAGAGCTGAAAGATATACTCGCTGAGGAGTTCAGTGGAAGGAAAATGGAGATACGAGCCATTAAAAGTAAAGTGGTTAGTAACATTTCACTGCTCTGCTCTGACCTGGACTCTTTGAAAAATAAAGTCACGGACATGGAGCACAGTTTGACCACATGCTCTGACAACGTAACAAGAGAGAGAATTACAATAAACCTTCAATCAAACAAATTTTGACAGGTGCCCTTTGACCCCATAACAATAAATCATAATTTTTGACTGATACAGTATCCGCTAGTTTAGGAAATCTGTTTTGGATGAAAGAAATAAAATAAATAATTAAAGCCCCTAAACGTCAAAAAGATGTTTAGCTAGTCTTTCACAGACACCCGATAATTACCCTGACAAGAAAAGCGTACCAGCGCGCTGCCTATTCACCTTACGGCGAGAAAAATGGAAGTGAGGGTCTGAAATGACGGAGAGTGACTGCAAAGAAGGTTTTTGTATTTCAGCCATTCCATCAGTCACACTTCAAACCATATAGCCTCGCGCGCTCGCCACCAACATCCCGCCTCCTCATCAGCCATTTGACAGACTTTTCGTCAAACTGACAGGTCGTCTCCCTCCGCCCCCCCCCCCCCCCTTTTTTTTTTTTTCTTTCCCTTGAGATACAATCGATCACATTGATAGGCCCCTAAACTCTCTGCGGGATGCCGGAAAAAGGGTCAGCCGTTTTAGAAACAGATTCCACAAATCAAGTCTTTTACTTTCTCGAGAAACAGATGCGCATCAACCCGCGCTTTTTTGGGGTATAAGACACACTGAGTTCGCCCTAGGTCAAATCGATCGGCATACGGACACATACGCTCTCACGTCATTGTTTTCCGAACATGTCTGCAAGGACCGGAGCAAAGAAATTGGGTGAGTAACTTTAGTCTGAATTGGGTGAGTTTCTCCCCCCATTTAATACATGTAATCTATAGAAAACTTTAAAGACGAGGACTGTGATTGGACGTTCATCGATTCTCTGTCATTTCTGACCATGAAATTATGTGACATGCCGAACGCGCTGGGTTTTCAAAACAAATGCAAGGGTTATTTCCCTCACGGTTTTAGCTCGGAGGAGCGATTAAATTACATCGGACCCCACCCACCCCCTTCAGACTACGGCTATGACAACATGACCGACAGTCAGCGAGACGATTTTCTCAAATGGTACAACGAGGCGAGCAAAAAAGTCTTTGCTTTACTGCAGAAACGATGTGGAAATTCTGGCTGGGGCCTGCGTGAGGTTCAGAAGCCGATACCTGAAAGATTGTAACGTTGACCCGTTTAGCTGCGTCACTATAGCTTCCGCGTGCATGAAGGTTTTCCGAACCAATTTTTTAAAACCTAAATCTCTGGCTATACCACCCGCAGACGACTACAGAGGAGTGAGCAAAAGCTTCTCACACGCTTCTATTCAGTGGCTAGAGTTTGAAGCGAGCAGACGGAAGGTCTTTATTCAACACGCTCTAAACCAGGGGGAGCGTCAAATCGGGCCTTATTTCGCCAACGGCTATCTCGAACACGAGGGGGAAAAATTCGTCTTTGAATTTTTATTTTGTTTTTTTTCACAGTTGTCCCACATGTTTCAGGCCTCAAGATAAATGCCCGCTAAGAGATGTGACATTTGAGCAGCTGCACGCCGACGCTCAAGAGAAACTCAAGAAGCTGCGCAGCGTTTATGGCGTTAGCACCGTGGTCATATGGGAGCACGAATGGCACGAAATGAAAAACAATAACGCGGAGGTGAAACATTTTCTGGAAGCGTTTGAAGCGCCAGAGCCTCTGAAACCACGCGACTCTTTGTATGGAGGCAGAATGTGCCCCATCAAACAAAAAAAATGGATTCTCATCAGCTGGAAAATATTTTGCACCATCTGCTGGGCGATGACGTTTTTTGAGGAGTGTGGGCCAGCGATCAGCTGGCGCTTTTGACTCGCTCTTTTGACCCCCCAGCTTTTTTTTGTTGTCAACACAGACCCCGCTAATATCTGTTTGCTCAGCTGTTGGGCAGGACAAGTTTAAAAAAAAAACAAAAAAAAAAAAAAACTGACCTTTTCTTTTGGCAGTTTTAACAAAATTTCACACACACATGCTCTAGTTTACGTCTACAATAACCCCTTGAGTTTTATTGACCTTTGCCCTCGGGAAGAGGCCGCCATCTTGAATTTAAAAAAAGACACTGTTGGTACCAGCTACAAAAGAAAAATCATTCTAGGGACTTTTATTGATCGTCTTGTAACTTCTTGGGCCTTCTTGGGAAGCAATTGCAAAAAAAAAAAGTTGGCATTAGAAGTTGTAGATTTTGATGCATGTGGCAAGCTCTCAAAAAGTAATTGGGGGTACTGCAATTACACGCACTTTTTTTCACAGAATATTGTGAAAATTTAGCATGTTGAGCTTTGGCTAGAGCTGGATATAATATTATAAGACTGGATACGAACATATTAGGAATTTGGGCAAATATCCTTGGTTGCTAAGGAAATTCAAAAGTTCACTTTTGCAGATTCTTCTGAAACTGATTTCAATTTGTTCAGTATCACCAGGTGACCAAAACATAAAATGGTAGCTATGGATATAAAACCAGAAAAAAAGCTGCCATTTGAAAAAACTGCTTTTTTTATATTAATTTCTCACATACGGCTCAGACCAGTCTTAAAGAAAGAGAATGGGCGGTCAAGGGTGCATTGTGGCTGCTTAGCAAAGTAGGGTGATGTGGGTGTAGAGGTGGGAGGAAAGAGCTGCAAACACAAAATACATCAAATAAAAAGGGAGGACATCAAATAAAAATGTAAAGAAAGTAAAAATAATGATATTGATGATAAAAAAGCCTATATTAACGCTGAGAAAATGAAATGGACAAACCAACTTCACATTGAAGTTGGAAGTTGCATAGTCTTCTGTGCAACAGAGCTCGCAGCCTGCGTTGAAACTAAACAGAAAATACGTTACAGAAATACGCTAAAAACTACAGGCCGGTTCTGGGAGTGGAAGTAACCCTATGTTGATATCCCAGCATTCCTTTGTTTACAGTTTGTCCCGCTAACTTACAAATTAGGAGGAGACGAAAAAATGCCATTGGGAAAAGCCTGTAATTGATACAAAAAAATCTACAATCAGCAGGCAACAAGCTCCCTGCTCCACTCCACTGTGATGCATCCACTTGCAGACTAATAGATTCATGTATTTCTTTGTTTTCCTTGTTTTAGCTGGAATTTGGCTCAAAACTGTACAGCTGGATAGCTCCCATTTTGTTTGTCATTTGTGTTGCACTGCTAATGTTAGCTTGGGGCTATGAGAGGCTGCAAGCTACTGTGAGAGCGTGTAAACAAAGGGATAATGAGAAATGAGATGAGGCTTACTTTTCACCAACAGTCCTGTCCACAACTCAGAGGTGAATGTCTAATGAACTCTTGCTGCTTTACAGAAAATATGTACTAGAAAATAACACAGATTTTTTTTTTTTGCATAATTTGAGTGGGACTTTAAAGACCACACACCATTCTTTCCCAGTTAGCTTGTCGTAGTTAGCATGTCTCGTCTTGTAGAGCCTTTTGATACTAATTTCTTTGAAAACAGCCACAGTCTATTTTTGCATATTGCTTAGGCACTGAAGAAATGCCCCACTTTCTTCTCCTGGAAGGCGCAGCCCTCATTGTCAACTTTCTTTGTCTTTTTTAATTTACGGTCAACATTTTAGAAATGAGCTGGAAAGTGTCCCACAAAAAATCACACAATAGTGATGCCACAGGTTTAAAATGGATTAGGACCAAATGTAGCCAATTACAATCAAGAACTTAGAAACATTTAAAAAAAAATACCCGGCCAGCATATTTTTTTTTGTTATGACTGCAAGAGGCTACGGGTTGGTGGAAATTTTAACATGGGCTGCATTTGGCCCACAAGTTGCCCTTTGAACATGCCTGCTTACTGTCTGGCAATGTTCATCATACCACAGAAAACAACCTTTTGTAAATGACACTTAAAGGTAGTTTGTATTGATATTGCAATCATATTTAATCTGTTTTTGCAATTTAATTAAAATATATTTTAAATGTATGTTTTAAAGTTGATTATCTATTTTCCAGTCATTGTAAAACCAGAACTGCTCATTCAGGCTTCAAGTAAGATTACATACACATTACCATGGAGAAAAGCTGAGTCCATACAGTGAAGCCAAAGCCCAGCCTGGTCAGGTCCCTGAAGAAAATAACCTCCGGATGTGCTGTAATGTGTCAAATGGAGACAAATCTATGTTAAATAAAACAAAACATGAAACAGTTGCTGTTGCAGTTTTGTACTGTATTTACGGAAGCAGAATTACGCAAAACCTAAACCATAGGATGTTTCTTATCACTCCTGCATGTTCTGTGGGCCCACGATGCTCTGCTGACAGAGATCAAGAAAACCGATGAAGAGTCCACTGTGGGTTTGCAGGAGAACATGGATATGTTTGTGAAACCGGCATTGATCTAAAAGATAAACTTCAAAACAACCTAATACCACAGAACTTAAGCATGACAAAACAAAGACAGACAGAAGATCTGACATAAACTGACTGAAGCTATAGACTTCAGCACACCAGTGGACATTTAAGTGAAACAAACATTTGTTTGAATTAACATTTTTGTCAATAATGGTACAAAGAAACACAATAAAATACAGTTCAGCAGCTCAGTCATGCCTCAGCATTTAAAGTTAAAATGTTGAAACAATATGGAGTGATATTTATGCCACCATATTGCAAGCAAAACTCACAATTTTGAGATAAACATTTTCTAAATTGCAAACAAAATGTAATGTTTTAAGGATAAAACATCAAAATTTGCAAATGAAAACATTTAATATTTGCCTTCAAAAAATATTTTTGTATTTGCATCACAAATTTCTTCTGATGTGTAGTGTCTAATCTCACTTTCGCCCTATCTTTGATTTTGCATTCAAGTTTCTTTTTATGGGATATTTGTGCCACCAAACAGCCTCCTGATTGGTCTAGATTCTATCCAATCAAATTGCCATATTTATCTAACATGCACTGTGTTTAAATTCATGTCCTATTCCCTAACTACTAAAGAACTATATAGTGCTGGACTATGCAGTCACTATGTAGGACTATGTATCATGTAGCCGGTTTGCCGAAGTAAAAACCCAATAATTATGAACATAGTACAAAGACTATGAATGTAACGTGTTCTCATTAATTCATTTTTTAGAATGAATGAATGTACGGTATTCTAATGATAAAAACAACCTGGCTGGTTTATATAAAATACAATTGCATACTTTTTTTTTTGAAGAAACTTACTGTTCTTGCTTAGAAATTAACTGATAAATATCTAGTCTATTGCAATGTTTATTTTTACTTTTGTACAACTGAGCCATTTACACGCTCGTGCGAGGCAGCACTCTTTCTGTACTTCTTTCTTGTACTTTAC